>PVKV010006677.1:36268-83058 GCA_004027835.1 Alouatta palliata
CAGCAGGTGGTCCTGCAGCAGGTGGTCTGGCAGCAGCTGGGATGGCAGCAGTTCTCCAGACCACAGCCCTGGTCAGAGCAGACAGAGCCGCAATAGGAGTTGACCATGGTGTCAGAGGGTGGAGGTTCTGGATGGGTTTCCAGGAAGGTGGGTTTGGAAGGTTTGAAGTCTCCTTGCCCCCAGATCCTCTTTTATACCCTGCTAAGGGCCAATGTCATCAGATGCAGCACTCTTTCCTTGTTATTGTTTGTCCTCATAAGTAATTACCAAATTAGTCAAATGGTTTGTTTTTCTGGTTAAATTTCTCAACATGGAGGAAAGCATTATTTCCTTCCTCTGGCAGGTTATGATTCCTCAGGTTAGCTCTTCTTGAACAACCTCTTGGGTGTCTCTTGCTGTAGCTTCCTCCTGGAGCTGCCATGTGACATCTGCTTGTAGATACCATGTGCTGCAGTCTCATTTTCCTTAATACATTATGTCTGACCTTGGGTGATTTTGATTCTTCTAGGCCCATAATTTTCTTTTGGTAACTCAGGAGGAGAAATCTGTGCTTTACTTTCACGGCATGTTTGTTATGGATCAAGTGGGCAACGAAGGTTTGAATGTGAAACAGGTGACCAGCGGCATGAAAACACAAATACTATTAGGATATATTCTTTGCCCCCTTCCATACAATGAATCATAACCGATTCTCTAGACTTTCTGATGGGGAAAGCAGAATTGTTTTAAGGTGGACATCTAAGTTATGAATTACTGATGCTTCTTTTTCTTGAGAAACAAGACTCCAAAATTCAGTTTCAAGGACTTTAGGGAGAATTGGCTACAGAGCTATACAAAAGGGTTCAGGTCCCTCAGCTCTCTGCCCCGAGGGGCTGACTTTCCTTTTGACTTTTCTTTCCTGTCTCGCTGACTTTAAAAGGCACATTGAGTCATCGCCTCTATTTCTAAGGTTTGCTTGCTAACCTGAGGTAAAGGGTCCAGTGTCCTTGCCATATATATATACACACACACACTGTATGTAATATACAGACACACATACACATATATACACCATATATAAATATACACATACACACACACACATATATATACACCATATGTAAATATACACATATACTCCCCCCACACACATATCTATATACACCATATATAAATATACCCACATACGTACATACACACACACACACACACACACACACACACACACGTATATACAGGTTTGGGGTAATATATCTATCCATATATATATATATTCCTAAGGCAAAAAGCTTTAGGAATATATATATATACATAGTATTTTATATATAGGTAATATAGGACCATATATATTTATTTATGAATATGTATAATATATATTCCTAATACATATATGTGTTTAATAATATGTATAAATATGTAATATATATAATAACATATTTAGGAATATACATTTTATATATATATATATGTATTTACCTTTATTTTCTGAGACCCTTTACCTTAGGAATATCACACACACACACACACACACACACACACACACACACACACAGTCCTCCAAACCTGGGTGTTAAGGAAACCCAAGGATAGGGGCAGAAACTTCCTGTCTTTGTGCCACATTCTTCCAATTTATGTGTTACCCTCCACTTTAGGATGCTCTTGGGTTAGCGATTCCTGTTTGGACTGGTCTCTCTGAGGATAGCTATGGACACCTCAACTCTTCTGAGTGAGGGTCTTTCCATAAAACATACTCCTCAAAATATCTGGGGGCCATAAAGGTAAGAAAGAGTGAGTAAGCCAAATGGCAGAATCGTGGTTCCAGAAGCTACAGAAATACTCTCACAAGGGATCAAACCTAACAAGATGAAATATCAGAACCAACTGTAGATCATGTGAGTGGTTATTAACACACCATGGTAAACGAGATTGGGGAGGAGTAAATATATCTACATTTATTGGGAGTATTTATTTAACCACGCACACACTCCAAGGTTGTGTCCACTATTAGCACCCCTTCACCAAATAAAATATTACAGGTTGAGGACATCTTATCTGAAAATTCGAAATCTGAAATGCTCCAAAGCCCAAAACTTTTTGAGTACCTACATGATATTCAAAGAAAGTGCCCAATAGGGAATTTAGGATTTCAGGTTTTTGCATTAGGCATGGTCAGCAAGTATAATGTGAATATTCCAACTCTGAAAAAACTTGAAATTTGAAACACTTCCGGTGCCGAGCAGTTCAGATGTGTGGTACTCAATCTAGATCACCACAATGAGCCCTATTACTCCAGGCATGCAGTAGAAAGACAGGTTGAGAACTTCTGGTCTAGAAACAACCACTGCATGTGTATAAGAGCTTGAAGCAGTTTATAATGAGGACTACTAGGTGCTGCACACTCCACTAACCTCAGTATTAGTTCACACTTACTGCCAACCACTTACTGCCACTAACCCTGTGTTAACTCCTGCATGCAAACTTGAAACATTCATAAAAGTGGGACATTTACTAAGACAGATGAGGCATTTCTAATCCTAACAGAGCATTCAGAACACATCTGGAAAATGCATTTCAAACCAGGCTAGAAGGATACAGATAAATTGGAGTTTACGAAAAGTAATGTTGCTCTGAGAGTCACATTATGATCAGTAAGGAACAAATGAAAACAATTTGCAGATTTAATCTAAAAAGGAGAAAACTGGAGCAAAGCAATGGCAGTGCAGCTTGAAGGGGCTCTGTGTGAGATTGGACTTGCCCAGATGGCTGCCATGGGCTGATATAGGCTAGGGAAGACAGAATGCTCCTAAGAAGAAACAAAATCTGACTCACCATGAGGAAGGTGCTCTATGAAATGGGCTGCCTCTAGAGATAATTGGGAGAGGGGCTTCTGTGTGAGCTGTTGTTGCTGACTGAGGCACATGCAAGAACCAGATACAGGGAATTGGATGAAATCGCTTAGAGCTTCCCTCTCTGCACTCAGGTACATGTAAGTCTAATAAATGAAATGTGATGCTGTTATATTCCTAACCCTTTTCTACTGCTGTATATTGCTAACCAGTTTCTGCTACTGCCTTGGTCCTGATTTCCAGGCTTAGACAACCAGGATGATAACAATCTGGGCTCTGTGAGTGGACCCCTGCTTGGAGCACTGGCTGGTGTTCTGAGCCTGCACTGGCTGTGATGTACCCAGACACAGCATTGTATTGCAGTCCTGAGCCTTTTTCCTCAGTCAGTGTGAACAGAAGCAGGTTCTGAGCTGTTACAGGGTTAAAACTCTGGTGAGCCCCTTTATGATGTATGAGAATGACTCTCAGATTTCCTCGAGATCTTGTATTTTCAAAAAAGAATCACACCCTTGAGGATCCCTGATGACTGGTGCCTACTGATGACTCAGTGGAGATCACTTTTATTTACATTAATTGGCTACTTTTTTTCTTTTTAAGGTGAGCGTGTGTGTTTTGCTTCATATAAGTTTGCATTATGTTTAGAAGTCTCTCATGATTTCTTCTAGTAGTTTAGCACTTTCACTTTTTCCCCAGTGTTATGGAGGTATAGTTGGCAAATAAAATTTTGTATATATCAAGTGTGCAACATGATGCCTTGATATGTATATATTGTGAGATGATTATCACAACCAAGTTAGTTAATACCTTATCACCTCACATAGTTATTATTTTCTGTGTGTGTAGTGAGAACAATTAAGATTTGCTTTTTCAGAAAATTTCAAGTTCTCAATACAGTGTTATTAACTATAGTCAGCATGCTAGCTATTAGATCCCTAGAACTTAGTACCAATGTCAGATTTGGGGATTTCACACGTACTATGGTTCTATGAGAAGTGACCACTGAGGGGAACCGGGTGGAGGGTACAGGGAACTTTGTCTTATTCCACTTCATGTTAATCTATAATTATTTCAAAACAAAGAGTAAAAAAAAAAAATACAACAGAGGCTAATTGGAAGTAAAAGAGAGCATGCTTTTATTTGTCGATCAGGCACCTTTATCTCATTGACATTTTTTTAAAATTTATTTATTTATTTTTAATATATATATTTTTATTGCATTTTAGGTTTTGGGGTACATGTGAAGAACATGCAAGATTGTTGCATAGGTACATTGACATTTTATGACAACCTTCCTGTGTTTTTGAGTTATTATGATCCTTTCTTAAGAGAAAAGTAATCCTAGGTTGACAGTTTAAATACCATGCCTAAGATCATAGTTGATATGCAGTACAGTGAGAATTCAGCCTCAACTCTGTATAATTCTCACGTCCACGGAATATACTCTACACTGAGCTGCTTCTACTTAAGTCAATTTAAATCACATCATGGAATGTAGTTTATTGAAGACTTGTGCTGGCAGTTACATTCCACAGCTTTCACGTTATATGTGTTAGGTTCAAAAATGTATCTTAAATTCTTCTCCTATTTCTACTATGAGATTGAATTCTGGCTTGGATAAAATCTCACTGGAGAATGCCAATGGAATGCTGTAATTATGAGGGTGTTTGACAACATGTACTCCTGTTTTGTGCAGAAAAAGAGACAGAAATACACATGGTGAACACATGCTCTAGTTATTTCTCCACCAGTTGGGAACATGTACCTGCCTTTCAGAGGTCCTCAGAGAGACCTAATTCCAGCTGCCTACAGGGGTATTCTGATCATTAACTCATCTTGTATCTACTTCCTTCCCTTTCCTGGAGCATTTTTCATGTTCCATTCAGCACTTCTTGGGACCATCTCCCATGTATACTCCTGGGTCTGCTCCAGTGGGTACCCAATCTAAGACATCAGTGTTTCTAATCTCAGTATTAGTGTCCTTCAAGACATTTTTTCTTTTTTTATTGATATGTAACAGATATACATATAAAATTTTGATACATCCATATAATGTGTAAAGATTCAATCAGAGTAATTGGATTATTCATCATAATTCATCTTTATGCTAGGAACATTGGAATCATTCTTTTCTAGCTACTTTGAAATATTTAATAGATGATTGTTAACTATAGTCATCCTACAGTTCTATTGAACACCAGGTCATATTTTTCTAACTTATATTTGTTCCCATCAATCAACCTCTTCATTTCCCCCAGCCACTCCCCTTTGACTCTGATAACCAGCAATCTATTCTTTATCTTTATTAGTTCCATTCCGTTAGCAAGTTGTCTTTCTGTGCTTGGCCTATTTCATGTAACATAATTAAATCATTTTTGTACAATATCAGTGGTTACCCCGGTGTCATGGTCAACTCTTGAGTAAGTATACTAAATTCATAAATATTCTGAATATTTTGCTGCTGCTTCTTCTTCTTCTCCTTCTCCTTCTCCCTCTCCCTCTCCATCTCCCTCTCCCTCTCCCTCCCTCTCCCTCTTCCTTTCCTGCCTCTTCTTCCTCTTCTCAGGTTTGGCACAATTATCTCTAGACTAGTTGTCTTTAATCTCTCTCTCTCTCTCTCTCTCTCTCTCTCTCTCTCTCTCTCTCTCTCTTTTTGAGATGGAGTCTCACTCTGTCACCCTGGCTGGAGGGCAGTGGTGCCATCTCAGCTCACTGCAACCTCCACCTCCCAGGTTCAAGTGATTCTCTCACCTCAGCCCTCTGAATAGCTAGAATTACAGGCATGTGCCACCACTCCCATCTAATTTTTGTATTTTTAGTAGAGACGGAGTTTCACCATGTTGGCCAGGCTGGTCTTGAACTCTTGACCTCAAGTCATCTAACTGCCTCAGCCTCCAAAAGTGCTGGGATTACAGGCATGAGCCATCATGCCCAGTCTTCAATCTCTTTTTCTTCCATATCATTATATCTGAAGACATACAAATGGCAAATAAGCATATGAAATTATGCTCATCATCACTAAATCATCAAACAAATGCAAATTAAAACCACAATGAGAAATCATCTTATACCAGTCAGAATGGCTGTTATTAAAAAGACAAAAATAACAAATGTTGATGAAGATACAGCTGAAAGGGAACCCATCAACAGTTGGGAATGTAAATGACCACAACCTCTATGAAAACCAGTATGGAGATTTCTCAAAGAACTAAAAATAAAACTACCATTTGATACAGCAATCCCATGACTGAGTGTCTACCTGAAGGAAAAGAAATCATTACACCAATAATATACCTGTACACATGTTTATCCCACCACTATTTATAGTGGCAAAGATATGGAATCAACCTAAATGTTCATCAGTGGGTGACTGTATAAAGAAAATGTGCTATATATAAACAATGGAATACTCTTCAGCCATAAAACATAATGAAATCATGTCTTCTGCAGAAACACAGATGGAACTGGAGGCCATTATCTTAAGTGAAACAACTCGGACATAGAAAGACAAATATGGCATGTTCTCACTTACTGTGGGGCCAAATGATGTGTACACATGGATGTAGAGTGTGGCATGAGAGACAGTGGAGAATCTGAAGGGAATGGTTGTAGGAGGGGGATGGATGATGATAAATTACTTGAAGGGTAGAATGCACATTATTTCAGTGATGGATACTATGAACATCCTGACAAGATTTTACTTTCATAAATTTACATGACTAAAATATTTTAAAGATATCTGAATTGGAAAGGAAGAAGTTAAATTGTTTCTATTTGCGGATGACATGAACTTACATGTAGAAAACCCTAAAGATTCCACTAAGAAACTGTGAGAACTAATAAATTCAGTAAAGTTGCAGAGTATAAAATCAACATACAAAACCCAGCAGGTTTTCTACACACTAATAGCAAACTATCTGAAAAAGAAATCAAGACAACTATTTCATTTACAGTGGTTACAATAAAATAAAAACTTGGGAACAAATTTAACTAAGAAAGTGAGGACCTCTACACTGAAAACTGTCAAACAAAAATGAAAGAAATTGATGAAATCACAAATAAATAGAATGTACTGTTTATGAACTGAGTTAATATTGTGCAAATATTTTTAAAGCAATTTACAGATTTCATGCACTGCCTATAAATATACCCATGACATTCTTCATAGAAATAGAAAAAAAAAAAGTTCTAAAATTTGTATAGAACCACAAATAATCAAAGTAATCTTGAACACTAAGAACATAGCTAGGAGCATCACATTCCCTGACTTCAAAATAAGCCACAACACTGTAGTAACCAAAATACCATCATTGTGACACAAAAACAGACACATAGATCAATGGAATGAAATAGAGACATCAGAAATAAAGTCACGCGTTTACAGTTAACTGCCTTTCAACAAAGGTGCGAAGAGTGGGGAAAGGACAGTTTCTTCAATAAATTGTGTTAGAGCTGGGTATGATGGCTCACGTCTGTAATCCCAGTATTTGGGAGGCCGAGGCGGGTGGATCATGAGGTCAGGAGTTTAAGACTAGCCTGGGCAACATGGTGAAACCCTGCCTCTACTAAAATACAAAAAATTAGCTGGGCATGGTGGCGGAGGCCTGTAATCCCAAGTACTTGGGAGGCGGAGGCAGGAAAATCGCCAGGAGATTTTCTCTGTGAATAGAGATAATACATTATGTTCTTTAAATGTTTCCAACAAGTTTAAACCATTACATGGACAAACATTATTGTGTAATCTGATAATCACTTAGTTATTAAGTAAACAAAAACAAGGAAGCTGAGCAGTATATAAGAGGCTGTGGCCCAAGAATACTTCCAAACTTGAGAACCTCATTCTTCTAGAAACCCACCCAGAACCTCCATCCTCTGACACCATGGTCAGCTCCTGTTGTGGCTCTGTCTGCTCTGAGCAGAGCTGTGGCCTGGAGAGCTGCTGCCGCCCCAGCTGCTGCCAGACCACCTGCTGCAGGACCACCTGCTGCCGCCCCAGTTGCTGTGTGTCCAGCTGCTGCAGACCTCAGTGCTGCCAGTCTGTGTGCTGCCAACCCACCTGCTGCCGCCCTAGTTGCTGTGTGTCCAGCTGCTGCAGGCCCCAGTGCTGCCAGTCTGTGTGCTGCCAGCCCTCCTGCTGCCGCCCCAGCTGCTGCGTCTCCAGCTGCTGCCGCCCCTCTTGCTGTGAATACAGCTGCTGCCGCCCCTGCTGCTGCCTGCGTCCAGTCTGTGGCCGAGTCTCCTGCCACACCACTTGCTACCGTCCAATCTGTATCATCTCCACCTGCCCCCGCCCCATGTGCTGCGCCTCCTCTTGCTGCTAAACTCTCCTTGTAATATTTGTCATACTATGAATGTCTTCACTAGTCATATAAAATGCGCTGTAGCTAGCTAGTCACTGGAAAAATGAACACTTCCCTGACAATTTGTCTCATGTGGCATTCAGAGTAGACATTCAGTTCTTCTAGGAGATGACAGACATAAACACATTCATTAAAATATGTTATGCCAGATGCCATTGCGGTTATTTTTAGATAAGCAGTGTCTTCATTCTAAGGGGACACTAACTGTGATGATCTCATACAATATTGTTTTCATATATTAATAAACAGCCATTTCCCTAATATTGAAATCTCCTGATTTGTTAGTGATTTGACTGTGCCTGTGCCTGTGTGTATGTGTGTGTATGTGTATGTTAATGTGTATGCATGTGTGCATGTGTATGTGTGTATATGTGTATGTGTGTGTATGTGTATGTGTGTGTATGTGTATGTGTGTGTATGTGTATGTGTGTGTGCATGTGTATGTGTATGTGCATGTGTGCATGTGCATGTGTATGTGTGTGTATGTGTATGTGTGTGTGCATGTGTATGTGTATGTGTGTGTATGTGTATGTTAATGTGTATGTGTGTGTGCATGTGTATGTGTGTATGTGTATGTGTGTGAATGTATATGTGTGTGTGTGTGTGTGTGTGCATGTGTATGTGTGTGTATGTGTATGTGTGTGTGTGTATGTGTATGTGTGTGTGTCTTTACCTGTCACTTCACATCAAGGGCTATCTCTCCTCAAATGCAGGAGAGCATGTTTAAGAGACTGGGCCTTGATTCACGTTACCTATATTGGACTCAAGACTCCACTGGGTATTTGTTGTGTGGCATGGGGCAAGTTGTTTAACCCTCCCCAGACCTCAGTTTTCTTTCTCTGTGAATAGAGATAATACATTATGTTCTTTAAATGTTCAGAGACATAATCCATGTAATATATTCACCACAGGGCCTGGTACCTAATGCAGTGTAGGCTCTTAATGAATGCAGTTTCTGGCCGAGTGAGGTGGTTCACATCTGTAATTTCAGCACTTTAGGAGGCTGAGTGGCTGGATCACTTGAGTCCAGGAATTCAAGACCAGTGTGGGAAACATGGTGAAATCCCTTCTCTACTAAAAATACAAAAATTAGTTGGGTGTGGTGATTGTAGTCCCAGCTACTCGGGAGGCTGAGGCAGCTGAATCACTTGAACTCAGGAATCAGAGATTGCAGTGAGCTGAGATTGCCTCACTGCACCCCAGCCTGGGTGACGAAACAATTCTGTCTAGATAAACAAACAAACAAATAAACGATACCCTGGGCTAGAATAAAATCGCAGCATAATATTCTTTTTTGACAGAACAACAAGGAAATTTGTAACATTGTCACACTGTCTTTTATAACTCAAAATTAAGTTTTGGGCTATGCCTCAAATGTCCCTGAAAAACTCCAACAAGTTGAACATCATGAATTTTGTCTGACTGTATTTCTACTTCCAGTATGTTCCATTATTGGCTATGGAAATTTTGAGTGTTCTCCCTACCTCAAGTACTTTTTCCTTCCTTCCTTCCCCTCTCCCTTCCATTCTAATCCCTTTACCTTCCTTCTGCCTCCCATCCCCTTTCTTCCTTCCTTCTTTCCTTCCTTCCTTCCTTCCTTCCTTCCTTCCTTCCTTCCTTCCTTCCTTCCTTCCTTCCCTCCCTCCCTCCACCTCCTCTCTCCCTCCTTCCCTCCCTCCCTTCTTAACATAAAATTATCTTTCAGAATATAAAGTGTACCTTCTAAGTCAAGATTTCTGGAAATTTATGACATCCATGGCAGCTTTCTCATAAAAATTTTACATCTTTTAATTAATAGATGCTCAAAGTCTTAGTATTTCCAGACTGAAACTCCTTTATAAGTTTAGCCTCTAATGTTACAGAGGTTTCTGCATTTTCTTGATGGTTTTACTCTCTCGTTTTGGGCTTTAACCTCCTTGCTTCATCTTAAGAGATCATGGGTGGGACTTTTCCTTGAGACTCAGGTTCTCATCACCAAAACTCAAATAAGTGTTATTCTATGTAGATAAGAAAATGTGTCACAATATATATATCTTATTTATATAAATAGAAGGGTTTATATGTTTCAGCTAACAATCCAAAGTATATTAAAACTGTTTTAAATCCAAAATTTCTATGAATCATAATTTTTTATTAGCTATATTATATTTCCAAAGAAGTGTAACTAAGAGCTAATTAGCAGTTCTGAAATGTAAAAATAAAGAAGTTTTAAGTTGTCAAGAGACGGCATGAATAGAAGTTAACATTAAGTGGGCACACTCCAGCATAGGTTAGGTGCTGTATTCTTAGCATATCCTAAAAATGCCTTGCAGACACTTTTGGCTTCAGCCTTTTCCATTCACTCTAAATTATTCTAGAGTACAGACTTGTCAATTCATACGTCAGAATTAACAAGTCTTTTATCCTCCCATATGTTCTTCTTTGACAACTGCCCATTAGAGGATGCTGGCTTTGGTTTTAACATTATGCTTTATTAGCTATAGTGAAATCAAAGACCAGATTTTATATGGTCTTTTCAGTATTAAAGTACATGAGGCTGGTAATTTCCTCTTTCTACAAGAACTAGGCCACAGCAGGAATGAGATGACACAGTGTATCTGTGTAATAAAGAGACTATTTTCAAAGGTGTAGCTAGAGTTCAGGAAAAGCAACAAGGAAAAGCTTGGTACCCAGGGCTCACAATAACAAGGAGTAGGTAACCCAGGTCTGAAGGCCTATGCAATGATTTGTGTGAAATGCCCAGAAAGTGGCATGTGAAACTTTTTAGAATTAGTATGCACAGACACTGAAGTACAGTCATTGTCTTTGAGGAGAGTTATGGTGCTCTAAAAAGTCCAAAGATGATATGGGAGACATTGTACTGGTGAAACCCAAGGTAGATATAAATTTATGAATGGGAAAGTGTGACTGAAGTGATTACTCTGGACACATCAGCTTTACCTAAATGCACAGTACAGATGGATTTTAAGTGAATGAAACATTGACTTAGTTGATGTTTCATTCACTTAAAAGTCACTCAGCATTATTTGACCATGCTAAATAAGTACGTTTGGAATTGCTCAAGCCTTTCTAGCTAGTGAAAACTAAGCAAGATAGAATTCCAGAAGGGCAACAAGAGACGCCTGTTTTGATTAAGGAAGTACCTCAAACAAGAGTTATTTTAATTCCTATGAAATCCCTTATAACAGTCCCCTCTGGCCAGTATATAAGGAAGATAGTTACTGGAGGTTAACAACAGTCTTGGTGATTAAACAAGTTGGTTCCCCCAGTTGTTTCAACTGCACCTACATAAGTCAGAACTTTGCAGGGAACTCAACAAACCTGGTAAGACTCATATACCATTGCAGACTCAGCTAGTGCCTTCCTTTCAATGCCAGTTTCAGAGTCCAGACAGGTGCAATTTACATTTTCATGGCAAGGCACCCAGTATACATATACCATTTTGCCACACAGATATTTGAGTTCACTAGCCTATTACCATAACCTATTAAGGCAGACTTGAACTTGATAACCATTAAAAGAAAGTTAATATCATACATGAACAAGGTGATACTAGCATATGAAAAATTATTAGTGAATTGAAAATCAACTCCAGAAATAGATTAAAGTACATAAAGGAATTTATTATATGAAAAGGTGGCACTTTAATTCAGTAATGGAATGATGTATTATTTAATTAGTGATGTTGAGCCATGGTCGTATCTGATTATAAAACATTTAAGCCTCATATTTTGTTATCTGAATAAATTCCTAGTAGGTAAAATATTTTAAAATATAAGACATGAAATCTTGAAGTTAACAGACATTATGGGATAATGTTTATCTAAATTTGTAACTGGAAATTCCTTTCAAAATATGACACATATCCAAACTGGTCAAAGAAAAACAATTCATAAATTTGACTTCATCAAAAGCAACATGAGGATAAAGAAAATTCCTTTCATGTCTGATTTTGCAGAGAGGCAGTAAATGTAGCGATTAAAAACATGGACCCTCTCTGGGCACAGTGGCTCACGCCTGTAATCCCAGTACTTTGGGAGGCCAAGGCAGGCAGATCACAAGGTCAGGAGACCAAGACCATCCTGGTCAACATGGTGAAACCCCATCTCTACTAAAATACAAAAAATGTTTATTGTGTGGTGGTGCATACCTATAGTCCCAGCTACTCAGGAGGCTGAGGCAGGGGAATTGCCTGAACCCAGGAGGCAGAGGTTGCAATGAGCTGAGATTGCCCACTGTATTCCAGCCTGACGACAGAGCAAGACTCCGTATCAAAAAAATACAAAAACAAAAACAAAAATCCCATGGACTCAGTGCTGATGGGCTAGCTGAAATCAAATTACAGCTCCCCTGCTTACTGGCTTTAATCCCCCCTGTGCCTTAAGTTTCTCATCTGTAAAGGGAAGGTTATGATAGAATTTATCATACTGGATTGTTGGGACTGGTAATTGAGCTAATACGTGTAAAACAGTAGAACAACTGGAGCCCAAAGAAGGAAAGAAAGAAAAACAGGAATTCTGTAACACATTGGATTTTTATTTTGCTTAAGTTTCTGAAAAGAACAAGTATAGTTACTACACAATTGTGCCAACAATTCCATTCTAGCCTTTTTATGTAAATATTTCCTCCTTAACTCTAAATGGATTCTTCTTTTCAGGTTCTTCTTTTTTAGGCACAACTTATCCTTTCTGATTTATTTATCCTTTAAAAATTATAATTATTGGCTTTAAGTAGGTGGGGGTATAAATTATACATAGAGAAAGTTATAGACTATGTAAGCAATTAGTTCAATTGAAATATATTGTATAACTTTTAGGAATAACCCTTCTTATATCTCTGTCTTCAATTTGTTCCAAGTCTCTACTTATTCTTTCTTTCAAAGAAAGAATTTAATTATTTCATAATGAAGAGAATAATTTATCTTTATTATGCTCATGGTCATCACCTGATGCTGAGAGTTCAACTTTTACTCTGTCTCACTTCAACGTTTTAGTAGCATCTCTTCCCAGAAATTCTGGAGTGTTTTGGCATTTCTAAAGGCAGATCAAAAATTAAAATAAATTGTGCATAGCATATATATTGAAAGGGCTTTTGCAAAAATACTAACAGTGAGAAAATTATGACAGTAGAAGAGATCTGATTGAACCAACTCTTATCTTGCTTTTAACCTGCAAATTGCCCTGGGCTTGGGCCAAGCTAACTTGGGGAGAAATTTAGTTTATAGTTTAAGTGATAATATCCTTTCCACAAAACTGAACCACCTTTGTAAAACTAATGAAAGTTCACCAGGTTAGGAGCATGAAAGGAGCCTGAATTCTGTTAAGGTGTAGACAAACAATTACCAGCCATTATTCCAGAGGTCACAAGATTTGGAACTTCCCCAACTACTCCTCAAATAATATTACTGCTGCAGAACCTAAAATTAGACTTTTGATATGTCTTTTCATGTTTTTGCATTTCTGACAATCAGTAGCCCCACCTGAACCTATGACTCCTGACTCAGCTGGTCCTGGGCCACCCCTCCCGACCCCAAAGCAAACTCAGCTCACAAGGACCACTGTTCACAGCCCTATGATTGCATCCACAACAAATCAGCACCACCCATTCCTTTGCCTACTAAAGTATCCTTGAAAAACTTTAGCCTCTTAATTTTTAGGGAGGCTGACACAAGTAATCAAAGCTCTGGTTTCCTTATTAAAGTTCTGGTCTCCTTTTTAGCTGGCTGTATGCACATTAAACTCTTTCTCTATTGCAAGTCCCCTGTATTGATGAATTGGCTCTATCTGGGCGGCAAGCAAAATGAACCCATTGGGTGGTTACAATATCGCCTAACATTCCTTCCTGAAGGCTTTTCATAGCTCCCCACCATTTCTTCCAGGATTTGAGGATACCCACAATTTCTCCCACATGCTAACAAGCTCAACTTCTCTTATTACTTCTCAAAACAGACCTCTCAGCATATCACTTTCACCATCACAAGCCAGGGTCATGCCCAATCTCAACTATATGCTCTTTCATATCCCCTTTCTCTCCACCTATTTGAGTGGTTTGTGTTCTCAAAGGTCAGTGTGTGACCCTTGAAAGCCTTAACAAAATCTTTATCCATTAAACATGTTTCCTCATTCTATTTCAGGTTCTGTTGTATAAAGATGAACAGATCATAGTCTATGCCCTAGTGGAGTTTGTATTCTAGAAGGAGCCAACAGGCAAATGGATTTCTGATAGAGAATGAGGTGGTAGTGCCTGCGCATATATAAGGCACAACAGATGTGCAACGGAGGAAGGACCTTGCTTTGTGTGAGACCAAGAAAGATACTGGAGAAAAATGGCATTTGGACTAACCAGTAAAAAGTAAATAGAAGAATTCTAAGTGAAGAAACTAAAAAATATTTTACCCCAAAATGTATTTTCTGACGTATTTTAAGATGGTTGCTGCATGGCCAGCAGACTAAAGTGGCCCTGCAAAGCTGTCTTTTGTGAAGGAAATTTAAATCTGTAGAGAATCTCCATTAATGCAGCAGGCCTTTTCTTTATAGGCCTTTCCTGGATCTAGAAGAGAATAAATGACAGTCTGACACCCTTAAAGTTCTGAAAAAAGTCATTCACATAACAAGACCCCCTTTGCTAGCCAAGCCTCTTTCTTTCTCCCTCCCGTAACCTGTTGATATGGTTAGGCTTTGTGTCTCCACCCAAATATCATCTTGAATTGTAGTTCTCATAATCCCCACATGTCATGGGAAGGACAGGGTCAAGAGTAATTTAATCATGGGGTCAGTTACTTTCATGTGGTAGTGAGTTCTTATGACATCTAATGGTTTTATAAGATTTTATAAAACCATTATGTTCCTTCTCCTCTGCACCTCTTCTTGCTGCCTCCATGTGAAGAAGGACATGTTTGTCTCCTCTTCTGCCATGGTTTTAAGTTTCCCAAGGCTTCCCCAGAGATGCTGAACTGTGAGTCAATTAAACCTCTTTCCTTTATGAATTACCCAGTCTCAGGTATTTCTTCATAGTAGCATTAGAACGAACCAACACATCTGTCCTGCCACTAAAACCTGTTTCCTGTTTTGGCCATGCTCTGAGCCCTCATTCTTTCTGTGACCTCAAGATGATGTATAAGCTTCTGTATCTCATTGAGGGGTTGAGTTTTCATTCCGAAGGCTCTTGAGTATACTTGTTAAATAAATGTGTACACCTTGTCTCCTACTAATAAATCTGCCTCGAGTCAGTGATTTTTCACTGAGGAGAATCTTTCCTCCGTTACATTTCTGTGGTGCCTTATTTACACACGGGCTCTATCATCTCATTCTCTATCAGAAATTCATGTGTCTGTTGGCTCCTTCTAGAATACAAACTGCACGAGGACAGAGATCTCTAGGTTCCTTAGGCCCCACATAAGCTCACAAGAGACATCCCTTCATTCCCAGAAAGAAAGAATATCATGGAGGTAATCTGTTCTTTCCTTGAATAATTGCTTTTCCCTGAATGCCCATGGCACTAAAGAAGGCCTCTTAAGACCATAAAAGCCTCATGTGAGGCTTTGATTTAAAAACAGGCATAGCGACTTACTCCTATAATCCCAGCACTTTGGAAGGCCACAGCAGGTAGATCACCTGAGGTCAGGAGTTTGAAATCAGTCTGGCCAACATGGTGAAACTGTCTCTACTAAAAATACAAAATAAGCCGGGTGTGGTGGCACACTTCAGTAAACCCAGCTACTTGGGAGGCTGAGGCAGGAGAATTACTTGAATCTGGGAGGTGGAGGTTGCAGTGAGCTGAGATCATGCATTGCACTCTAGCCTGGGCAATAAGAGTGAAACTCCAACTTAAATGAATAAATACGTAAAATTAAAATAAAAACTCTTTATGAATGCAATTTTTGTGTAAATGTAACTAGACCCAGGTTCAGCTGCTGGTTGCTGGAAAGCCAATGCATAAGAGGCAAGGGCTGGTGGGAGGAAAAGTAGTTCTAGTTGGAAAGCCAGCATACCAAGAAGATAACCTTGCTTTGTGTGAGGCCAAGAAAGATACTGGAGAAAAATGGCATTTGAAATAACCAGTAAAGAATAACTGGAAGAATGCTAAGTGAAGGAAATAAAAACACTTCACCCCAAAATATATTTCTTTGCCATATTTTAACTAGTGAACTAGCATCTGAAGTGCCATCTTAAATTTTAAAATTCACCATAAGGTTCTGAAAGGGAAACTTGGCATGGGACTCATGCAGGGTGGTGCAGGGTGCAGAGCCTGCGTGTCTTGTTCTGATGGCTATCTTGGGTGTTTGGCGGTTTGGGTGACATTATTTTGACTTCAGCCCAATTGTGGTGGACTAACTGTTCAAGATTCCCCCTAACTGAGAGGATTCCTCAGGGCTCTGTGCCTGGTTTATTTCAAGATTAGCCTCTGGAATTTCTTAAGCAAGATTACAATTAGATAAGCGTGTATTGCCACAGGAGAGTGTGCAGAGAGGGGAGGAATGAAAAGGTGAGAGGGGAGGAAGGAAAGAGAAAGTGGGTGATTTTTAAAATTGAGGTCCACAGTTACATAAGTAGCCGTAAGTTAAGAAATATGTCTTTCATATTCCTCTCAATGCTTCTTTAAAAAATCTTTAATAAGTGACACACACAAAAAAACCTGCCAGATGTTTTAGCTCAGAATGTATGAAAAAGATTTTAACAAAATGTCAATAAAGCATATTACACATTTTGATATTTAAAAAGGCAGATCAAAAACTGTGATCCACATTATTCTATCTCAGCCTGTATGACATTTTTGAAGACAGACACAGCTCAAGCCCAGATGATGGTTTGTTCCTTAAAAACAGTGAGTCACTGCTAACTGTTTCAAGGTGCACCAGAATGATAGGAACTGACACAGCTTGGAATGACCTAGGAATCTGGTTAGCTCAATCTGGTTCTCACACTCAAAAACAGGAACATCCTTTTTTTCCTGCCAGGATTCCAGCTAATTGAAACATGCATTTCTCCACTAGAGCCTTATCAGAAGCTCTCCCAAAATGATATCAAAATGAGAAACAGACAAGTGACGGTGGCCCTCCCATGTCACATGATACCCAGAAACTGAAGTCATGTGACACTGAAACCAAGGAAAGGCAAACAAGAGGTGACTCATATGGGAACACCAGGGTGAGAAAAGGGAAATAATCATTTTCTATATATTGGGATTTCTTACTAGAAAAACACAATGATATAATTTAGTAATTACATTTGTGTCATGTAAACAAAAACAAGGAAATAATCTCATAATCACAAAGGTTCCTCACCTGGGTATAAAAGGGGACATGTAGCAAGGAGACTCACAAACTCAGGAAACTAACTCTCCTGGAAACCCACCCAGAACCTCCACCTTCTAACACCATGGTCAGCTCCTGTTGTGGCTCTGTCTGCTCTAACCAAGGCTGTGGCCTGGAGACCTGCTGCCGCCCCTGCTGCTGCCAGACCACCTGCTGCAGGACCACCTGCTGCCGCCCCAGTTGCTGTGTGTCCGGCTGCTGCAGACCCCAGTGCTGCCAGTCTGTGTGCTGCCAGCCCACCTGCTGCCGCCCCAGCTGCTGCATCTCCAGCTGCTGCCGCCCCAGCTGCTGCCAGACCACCTGCTGCAGGACCACTTGCTGCCGACCCAGCTGCTGCATCTCCAGCTGTTGTAGACCCCAGTGCCACCAGTCTGTGTGCTGCCAGCCCAGCTGCTGCGTCTCCAGCTGTTGCCGCCCCTCTTGCTGTGAATACAGCTGCTGCCGCCCCTGCTGCTGCCTGCGTCCAGTCTGTGGCCGGGTCTCCTGCCACACCACTTGCTATCGTCCAACCTGTGTCATCTCCACCTGCCCCCGTCCCATGTGCTGCGCCTCCTCTTGCTGCTGAGCTCCTTTCCTGAACCTGCCTCCTCCCCGTCATCTCACTCATCACAGAAGCAAACCTTGTGCATCTCACAGACAACTCAGGAGAAGCCATCCCCACCAACTGTGTCCATATCATGGACATATATCTAGGATATATGTCCTAGATATACATCTAGAATATATGTTCCCCATGTTGACCCAAGTATGAAATTAGATGTTATTTACAGCAAGAAATTAAAATAATTTACAAAATTGTACACCCTATATTTTTATTTATGGATACCAAGTCCTTCTGTTCCAAATATGGAAATTCTTGCAAGGCTAGTCGGGGCAAGGATATCTCACTCTCAGATCTGAAAGTCTGATGGTATCACCCTATACTTCCTTTTACAGCAATGTTTGTGTATCTTATTTTTGCTGATTCTGAATAAAACTCCACTTTCATCACATGGAAATACAATGTTCTTTTTGCATTGCTTTGTAATGATTGTCCTCACTTCCTGAGAAATTATAACCAAAACACAACTGTAGTTACGTAGAATGAATAAATTCTAAAAATTTAATATATAGCATGTTGACTACAGTTAATAATACTGTACTGTATGCTTGAACTTGCTAAGAGTAGGTATGAACTGTTTACACAGACACACACAAAGGCAACTATGTGAGGCAATGGATATGTTAATTAGTTTGCCTTTAGTAATCATTTTACAGTGTATATCAAAATATTATATAGTACATCTTAAATAATATACATGTGATTTTATAATAAAATAAGTAAAAGCAACAGGGAAAAACAACACACACTTTCCCAAAAAGAACAGGAAGCCTAAAATCTAACTGAAATAATGGAAGTGAGAAGACAACGAAGAGACATCTTGTGAAGGAAAACACTGCTGATAGATCATTATATGCCCAGAGAGACAAAAAAGATAATGAAATTAAGTTATTTTCAGGAAAACAAAAATGAGGGAAAATGTTAACACCAAACTTTACTAAAAGAAATAGACTAGGCCAGGCGCTGTGGCTTATGCCTGTAATCAGCACTTTGGGAGTTCAAAGCGGGTGGATCACTTTGAGGCCAGGAGTTCGAGACCAGCCTGATTAACATGGTGAAACCCTGTCTCTACTAAAAATACAAAATTAGCCGGGCATGGTGGTAGGTGCCTATAATCCCAGCTACTCAGGAGACTGATATAGAGGGATTGCTTGAACCCAGAAGGAAGAGGTTGCAGTGAGCTGAGATCACACTACTGCATTCCAGGCTGGGTGACAGAGCAAGACTCTGTCTCAAAAAAAAAAAAAAAAAGTAGAAGGAAATTGACACATTGATGCAAAGTGATAGAAATGACGATCCCAACAAAAAGTAATTCTACGTTGTTCTTTTCCAAATCAGTCATTTTCTTTTTTTTTAGGTTAAAATTATTTATTTATTTATTTATTTTTTAAATATATATACTTTTTATTGCATTTTAGGTTTGGGGGTACATGTGAAGAACATGCAAGATTGTTACATAGGTACACACATGGCAGTGTGATTTGCTGCCTTCCTCCCCATCACCTACATCTGGTATTTCTCCCCATGCTATCCCTCCCCAACTCCCCACCCCCCGCTGTTTCTATATTCCATTTCTTCATTATGATTTCCATTTTGAAAATTTTTATTTATTATACTTTAAGTTCTGGGATACATGTGCAGAACATGCAGGTTTGTTACATAGGTATACATGTGCATGGTAGTTTGCCGCACCCATCAACCCGTCATCTAGGTTTTAAGCCCCGCATGCATTAGGTATTTGTCCTAATGCTCTCCCTCCCCTTCTCCCCCCCCAATTTCCGTTCTTTGTTTACCTTTTAAACCCATTTATATATAGTCTCCTTCAGAATCTTCAGTTATCTCAATTCCTAGGGGTTATATTCCCTTTTCCTATGTCTACTATAATACTCATGATAAATTATTTTCTTACACATGTTGTAATATTTGCCTGTGCATTTATCTTATGCAGAAATTGACCCCTGTGGGCATCCCATACAGTTTGTGGGTGGTTTCTTAGAGGTTTATTTCCCCTTGTGCTTAATGTTTTCTGATTTTGAGTTTTTTCTTTTGGGGGACAGGGGTTCTTTCTGCATGCTATTCCTTTTGCTTTTGTTTCTGATTATTTCAAGAACATGCAATATTTAGTATCAGCAGTCCCCCCACCTTGAGATTCCTTCACTATGCATATAGTGTGAAATAGGAAGCTTGGTGATACTGCATGGTTTAGTTGTTCATGACTTTATTACCACATAATATTCCTGGGGCAATCTGAGGTTTTTTGTCTCTATCTTATGCACAAGAATGCTTTCAGAATGTAAATTTTAAGTTTACATTCTTCTCTTTTGACATCAAAAGGGATTTTGGCATCACGAGAACAATTTGCCCAAACAGTATTCTTAAGAATGTAAACTTTATATAAGGGTCTTACCTCCTAGATCTTACCTTGTGACAATTTCGGGTCCCATTTCTTGTACCTGCCTGAGTTTTAACCACCAGCCTCCAATTCTGAGGGCATGGAACTAGATGCCAAACCTTCCCACAGGCCACAGGACATCAGCTAGTATTTGCCATTTGAGTTTCCTCTTAGTTTCTGAAAAATGAGAATTTTTCTCTACTTTTCTCAAGTTCAACTACATGATTGAATTTTTTTTTTTTTTGTAATTTTTGAAGCATTTATGCTTGCTTGTACCAGGAAATGGGTCTGTCAGTATCAACTCAGTCAGCCACTTTGCCAGAAGTTCTTTATTTTCAGAGACCCAAGGAGATAAAAGATTTACTGTGTTAAAAATATTTTTAAGGAGTTTTTATAGTAGATGTTCTCATGAAGTAAATTTTATTATGTATTTCAGCATTTTCTCCAAAAGACCCAAACTCCTCACTCTTATTATACTAACAATTGTTAAATTAAGTTTAACCTAAATCTGCCTCTTTACATATTTTAGGTTTGGCTATAAAGGTTTCTACATGCATAGTAAACTGTAACCTACCTTTCCAGCAACTATCCAAGTCCACAGCAGCCCAGTTTTGGTCAATCACAGGTGGCCAACTGTTTAAACCATGTTCAACTAAGGCAAACATTGAGCTGTAACCAACCCAGCGATTTCTGTCCCTCATTTTAGTTTTGTGGACATCACTTTCCTTTTCCTTTTTTTTTTTTTTTTTTAAAGATTAAGGCTGCCTTTAATAATTAAGGTGTGTGATCACATTTCTTTTTTTATTTAAAATTATTTATTATATTTAAGTTCTGAGGCACATGTGCATAACGTGCAGGTTTGTCACATAGGTATGCACATGCTATGGTGGTTTGCTGCACCCATGAGCCTGTCATCTACATTAGGTATTTCTCCTAATGCTATTCCTCCCCTAGCCCTAGCCCCCCATCCCTAACAGTCCCTGGTGTGTGATGTTCCCTTCCCTGTGTCCATGTGTTCTCATTGTTCAACTCCCACTTACGAGTGGGAAATGCGGTGTTTGGTTTTCTGTTGTTGTGTCAGCTTGCTGATAATGATGGTTTCCAGCTTCATCCATGTCCCTGCAAAGGACGTGAACTCATCCTTTTTAATGGCTGAATAGTATTCCATGGTGTATATGTGCCACATCTTCTCTATCCAGTCTGTCATTGATGGGCATTAGCTCAATTCTTCATCTTGCTCTTCAGATATTTAATAGAATGTCATATGGTCTCAGTTGCCACTACTCAAATCACTTTCCTTTTTCTATCCATAAAAGTTATTCTACCAAAAAAAAAAAAAAAAAAAAAAAAGTTATTCTACCAAATGGCAGCCAAGGAGTTGCTCTGAACCTGTGCTGGTCTGGCAGCTGCCCAATTCGTGAATTATTCTTTGATGAATTAAAATCTGTTAAATTTAATTTGTCTAGATTTTTCTTTTAACACACCAAAGAAAAAATACTTTTTCAATCCTAATTCCTTTTATTTTTAAACTTTTTATTTTTGAAAACATTTCAAACTTACAGAATAGTTACAAGAATAATATAAAGAATTCCTTTTGGGGGCCGGGCCAACTTCCGAACAGCAAGCAGTTCGCCCGCGCCTACGTTGGTGTGGGCTGTCCCAACCCATTAAGATGTTGGGTGTGGTGAGCTGGAACGTCAACGGGATTCGGAGACCCCTGCAAGGGGTGGCAAATCAGGAACCCAACAACTGTACCACCATGGCCGTGGGGCGCATTTTGGACGAGCTGGATGCCGGTATCGTCTGTCTCCAGGAGACCAAAGTGACCAGGGCTGCACTGACACAACCCCTGGCTATCTTTGAGGGTTATAACTCCTATTTCAGCTTCAGCCGCAACCATAGTGGCTATTCTGGTGTAGCCACCTTCTGTAAGGACAGCGCTACCCCAGTGGCCGCTGAAGAAGGCCTGAGTGGCCTGTTTGCCACCCAGAATGGGGATGTGGGTTGCTGTGGAAACATGGATGAGTTTACCCAAGAGGAACTCTGGGCTCTGGATAGTGAGGGCCAGGCGCTCCTCATACAGCACAAGATCCGCACATGGGAAGGAAAGGAGAGGACCCTGACCCTAATCAAAGTGTACTGCCCCCACGCAGACCCTGGGAGGCCTGAGCGGCTGGTGTTTAAGATGCGCTTCTATCGCTTGCTGCAAATCCGAGCAGAAGCCCTCCTGGCGGCAGCCATGTGATCATTCTGGGTGACCTGAATACAGCCCACTGCCCCATTGACCACTGGGATTCAGTCAACCTGGAATGCTTTGAAGAGGATCCAGGGCGCAAGTGGATGGACGGCTTGCTCAGTAACTTGGGGTGCCGGTCTGCCTCTCATGTAGGACCCTTCATCGATAGCTACCGCTGCTTCCAACCAAAGCAGGAGGGGGCCTTCACCTACTGGTCAGCAGACACAGGCGCCCGCCATCTCAACTATGGCTCCCGGATTGACTATGTGCTGTGGGACAGGACCCTGGTCATAGACACCTTTCAGGCCTCTTTCCTGCTGCCTGAGGTGACGGGTTCTGACCACTGTCCTGTGGGTGCAGTCTTGAGCGTGTCCTCTGTGCCTGCAAAACAGTGCCCACCTCTGTGCACCCGCTTCCTCCCTGAGTTTGCAGGCACCCAGCTGAAGATTCTTCGCTTCCTAGTTCCTCTCGAACAAGGTCCTGTGTTGGAGCAGTTGGCACTGCAGCGTAACAGTCAAACCCGGGTACAGACATGCCAAAACAAAGCCCGTGTGCGCTCAACCAGGCCTCAGCCCGGTCAAGTTGGCTCTAGCAGAGGCCAGAAAAACCTGAAGAGCTACTTTCAGCCCTCCCCTAGCTGTCCCCAAGCCTCTCCTAACATAGAGCTGCCTAGCCTGCCACTGATGAGCGTCCTTATGACCCCGAAGACTTCAGAAGAGGAGGCAGTGGCCAAAGTGGTGAAGGGGCAGGCCAAGGCTTCAGAAGCCCAAGATGAGAAGGAAGCACGGACTTCATTCTGGAAGTCTTTGCTGGCAGGGCCCTTGCGCATACCCCTCTGTGGGGGCCACAGGGAGCCATGTGTGATGCGTACTGTGAAGAAGCCAGGACCCAACCTGGGCCACCGCTTCTACATGTGTGCCAGGCCCCAGGGTCCTCCTAATGACCCCTCCTCTCGCTGCAACTTCTTCCTCTGGAGCAGCCCCAGCTGAACCAGTTTAGGCCTGGGGATGTCTGGCATGATCACCCCTGCATCTGATCTGAGGCTAGCTCCCCTTCCTCTCAGCTGCCTCCTGCTTCACCCCCAAAGTCTCCTACCCTTCTCTTCCTCCTCTAATCCCTCTCGTCCTCTTTCTCCTTCCTGCCTAGCTCCTTGGTGGTGAGCTTCTTGTGCCTTACTCCTCTGACCCAGTCCCCTACGCCACTTTCCATCTTCCTGTCCGAAGTACATGGACACTAGCTGCCCTGGGAAGTTGTGTGATTTTAAATCACTTCTGTCCTTGCTGGGAAATGTATCTGTGCATAAATAAAGTCTGTGTATTTGTTTCAGGGTTGCAAAAAAAAAAAAAAGAATTCCTTTTGTCACATAGTCTTCACCTAGATTCAACATTTGGCCACACCTGATTTCTCTCTCTTTCCAGGGAGATGACATGGATAGAGATAGACTAATGTCCTAAGACTAAGGACATTTTCTTGTATAACCACAGTACACGTATCAATTAAATTAAATGTTGACACAATATTGTTATCTCATATACAGACTATATCCAAATGTTGCCATTTTCCGATAATATTTTGTAGAGCAATTTTTATCCATGTCCATACATTGTATTTAGATATCATGTCTCCTTAGCTTAGTTAGATCTGAAATACTTACTCAGACCATCTTTATATTAGATGGCTCTAACATTTTTTGAAGATACCTGGCCAGTCATTATGTGGAGTATTTCTTAGTCTGAGTTTATCTGATGTTTCCCCATGATTATATTCAGGTTTTGCATTTTAACAGAAACACATAAGTAATATGTGCCTTCAGTGTGTGACTTCAGGAGATATGTTCCAGTTTGTCCATTATTAATGATAACTTTGATCCTATGATCAAAGGTATGCTCTCAAGTTTCTCCACAATAAAGTTAACATTTTTCCTTTGAAACAAATAAATAATTATTAGGGAAATATTTTGAGGTATATAAGTATCCTGTTCCCCATCAAACTTCCAACTAATAGTCATAGCATTCATTGATGATATTTACTTGATCAAATTTTATTATAATGGTTGTAAATGGTGATTTTGAAACTCCTTTATTCCTTCTGCATTTACTCATTGACATTCTACTGTCATGGATAACTTTCTCATCTTTCATTTTTATTTCTCCATTTAATTCATATCAATATGGAGTTATCATCAATCCTTAATTTTATTTGATGGGTTATAATGTATTCCCACTGGTATTCATTTTGGTGCGGGAGCTGTCCCATATTAGGCCAGTGAGAGTTTCTTCAGAGTAGCTCCAAATGCCTATTCACATTTTAAAACAATGAGTCATTGGTAACAGTTTCAAATTGAATAAAGGATATAATACCCAGTTCATACTTTGAAGAAGTCTAGAGAGTCCATTATCTAATGAGCATTTATGACTCACAAATATGATATGTCTTCCTCATTGCACACAGGTAACTAACTCACAAAGATGAGCTTGTTTCTTTGTATTTCCCTGCTCTATTTCTGCTTCTTTTTGACATCAAAAGAGATCTTGACATCATGAGAACAATTTGCCCAAACAGGATCATGGCATGATACACAGATCACAGGTACATACCAGTGACTAAATCCATGTGATGGGTCGTCTTGAGAAGACACAGTAGACAAATAAAGAAATAGGCAAGTTAATTCAGTGAGAAAGTCTAGACTGCAAAATCTTAACACACTAGGAAAGGGAAATCATATTTTCCTTCATCTTAAAATATTTAACCAGAAAAATGTAATGACCTAATTTCATGAATAATGTTTCTATAGGTGAGTTTTAAACTTTCCCTCTACTGTCTAAAGATCTGAGAATTTGAGTCTCTGGAAAAAAGTGACAGCAGACAGATCAACAGGAGAAAAGGCATGCACATTTATTACATGCATATGCAGACCCTCACAAACTTAAGAGTCGAAGAAGGGCCAATGATGGAAGTTTGTATAGCATCAGAATAGGGTCTTGGGGATTCTTAGGGGAGGTGTCCACAAGCTATGGGAGGGTGAGGGGAAGAAATATATGGTGAACAAAGGTTGTCTTGCTATGCAGGTGAAGTCTTTCAGGTTGCAGCCTTCAAAAGAAGGCAAAGCCTCTCTGGGGGTGATGTCAACACTTAGCCCCTTTTCCTGTTATATATCTTTCCTGGATGTCTTCAGGCAGATATGGGAACCACAGAGAACACCTCTGCTTATATTTGCTGTTCCCCACTATTCCCCAATCAACATACCAAAGCATTATATTTTGGGGTTTTGTTTTCTGAGCCCCAACATCTCCATAAGAAAATAAAGTAGAAAATGATCCAGGACATGGTCATAGCAGCTTCAGCAAAGTACAAAAAAGGACAGGCAGCAAAGGAACTTTCAAATTCACTGAACTCACTCTCTTACTAATATATACAAATTTAGAATTGTTATATCTTCTTGCTGAATTGATCCCTTTATTATTATATAATAACTTCCTTTCTCTGTTTTTACTGTTGTTGATTTTAGGTTTGTTTTATCTGCTATAAGTAGAGCTACTCCTGTTGGAAAAATAAGCTCATAATGGTCAAAATTGTGACATACATTATAAAAGCATTTAATTTTAAAGAAAAACATAATTATTTAAATAAAAATAATCATTTGAACATCTAGGCAAAATGTCAATGTTAACTAGAAGGAAAGAAAACTATGTTTTTTTCACACATTTTGATGAAAATGTCAGAAGATAATAGAGTAACACTCAAGGAAAGAAAATGTGAGGCAAGGATTTTAAATTCAGCCAAACTGAACTTCAGGTATAAAGGCCACAAGTAAACTATTATAATCATGAGAAAGCTCAGTGAATATTCTCTCCCATGAGTGTATCCTGAAGAATTTATTAACAAGTGAACTTCACAGAACCAAAGTGACTAAAGATATTGAAAGGACATCTACTTGAAGTCGGGATCTATATATATCCTGTGGAATTAAGAACAAGAGTGAATGATAAGCTTAAGGGAGGAAGTGTGATATGTTAATAGCTATGTATTGACAGTACAGCTATCAAAACATGAAGGAAAGGAAAGCAGTTATATAAAGTAGAAGTCTGCTGATTGCCTTATAGGTATTAACCAGGAATTCATACTTCATGCTCAGGGAATGAGGAGTAAAGATGTAACTAGATAATTTTAATGCTTATGTAAGCAGAGAATCAACTGACAGTTGCTGAAAAATAGAGCCCATGAGGTATATAAAGGTAACCATTAGAACAAAATACAAACTTTTCTAAATACCAAAAGGCATACTGAGAAAGAGAGAATGAGAGAGAAAATTTAAAAGATGAGAGATTAGAATTTTAAAAGTGAAAGAGAGAGAGAAAGATAAAGAGGCAGGAAGAACAGAAAATCAAACACCGCATATTCTCACTCATAGGCGGGTGTTGAACAATGAGAACACATGGACACAAGAAGAGGATCATCTCACACTGGAGTCTGTTGGGGGGGAAAAGGGGAGGGACAGCGGGGGGTGGGGAGTTGGGGAGGGATAGCGTGGGGAGAAATACCAGATATAGGTGATGGGGAGGAAGGCAGCAAATCACACTGCCATATGTGTACCTATGCAACAATCTTGCATGTTCTTCACATGTACCCCCAAACCTAAAATGCAATAAAAAGTATATATTTTAAAAAAAGAGGCAGGGAGGAGAGAGAGAAATATTTAACATATATTATATATAAAGATAACTTATTGTATATAAGTATAATAAAAATGACATAAAAGTCAAGCATATTGTTTATATCAATATGTAATAGGCTCAACTCACTTCAAAAAAGACTTTCAGATTGGCTTAAAAAAAGGAAAACTCAAAATTATGCTGTATATAAAGAGACATAAGTAAATCAACAAGCATCAGAAAGTTAAAAGTGAAAATATAAAGACAGAAATACAGATAATGAAAATGCAAACAGAGGAAAGCAGAGGCCACAATTCTTACATCCCACAAGTTAGACTTATACCAAAAAGCACTGCAGAACACAAGGCAGGAAAAGGAATTATGCTAAAGGCTACAATCAACATATAAATATAGAGAGAAAACTTCACATACAGAAGCTACAGGTAATACAAGAATAAAACTAAGACAAGCCAATAATCAAATACTCCAATCCACTATGGAACTAATGAGAGAATCTGTGGAGAAAAATTAATAAGAATATAGAATAAGTCAATGAAATAATAAGGTAGATCTTACAGGGATTTATTGAATATCCCTTGCTTTCGAGTCCAGAATATTATTTTAACAGCAAAAGCCTAGAAACAACCCAGATGCCCGTTAGTAGGAGACTAAGTAAGCTCTATTGTGTCCACAAAACAGAATAGTTTTTCACTGAAAATGGAATGAGAAATATCGGAACGTACTCCAGTGGCATAAACAATATATCACAACAAGTGACAGTGAATTGAAACCAAGCATTTCTAGTATGTGACCACTTATCTAACAAATAAAGAAGACATAAATATGTAAATACAGACACACTTACATTTATTTAAAATAAAGCTATGAAGAAAAACTTTAAATTTTAAAAAATGATAATTTATGGGGAAAGGAGAGACTGTAAGGAGGGAACAGAAATAGAAGCAAAATCTCCTTCAATGTGCCTCATTTTTGTAGAATTTATTTTGGAAGCATAAAGATTTTGTGTAATTACAAAACAAAATTAAATTTAAAAAGAATTTCCAGAAACTAAAAAGAAAACATGAATGAGGTACTCATTTTCAACCATGAAGAAAACAACATATGAGTAAAGTATTCATCTTGGGTGTTTACCTTCCAGCTGGAGTCACATTGATAAACACCTGCCTTCAGGTTACAGTCGGATGTACTGAGTTAGAGTACTCTGTGGCATAATGTCAGCCATAAAGGAGGAGAAGATGAGATGTCAGTAAAATAATAGGCCAAGGAAAACATCAGAAAGGAGAGGGCATCTGGCCTGGAACTTAAAGGAAGAGTAAGAATAAGTCTCCAATCTCATCCAGGCCATTGCAAATGCTGTTAATCCATCCCTTTCTATGGCTGAGTAGTATTCCATCATATATATAGATATATATACCACAGTTTCTTTATCCCCTTGTTGATTGATGGGCCTTCGGATTGGTTCCATGATTTTGCAGTTGTGAATTGTGTTGCTATCAACATGCATGTGTAAGTATCTTTTTCAAATAATGACTTGGGATCGCTGGATCAGATGGTAGTTCTACCTTTAGTTCTTTAAGGAATCTCCACACTGTTTTCTGTGGTGGCTGTGCTATTTGACAGTTCCACTAGCAGTAGCAAGTGTTCCCTGATCATCGCATCCATACCAACGTCTACTGGTTTTGTTGTTTTTTTTAAATTTTTTGATTATGGCCATTCTTGCAGGAGTAAGGTGGTATTGCATTGCGGTTTTGATTTGCATTTCCCTGATCATTAGTGATTTTGAGCATTTCTTTTCATTTTTGGTCATCTGTATATCTTCTTTTGAGAATTGTCTGTGTCTTTAGCTTACTTTTTGATGGGATTGTTTTTTCTCTTACTGATTTGAGTTTGTTATAGATTCTGGATAGTAGTCCTTTGTCAGATGTATAGATTGTGAAGACTTTCTCCCATTCTGTGGGTTGTCTGTTTACTCTGCTGAGTGCTCCTTTTGCCATGCAAAAGCTCTTTAGTTTAATTAGGTCCCAGACAGTTAGCTTTGTTTTTATTGCATTTGCTTTTGGGGGATGACACTAAATTTGTAGATTGCTTTTAGCAGTATGATCATTTTCACCATATTGATTCTATCCATCCTTGAGCATGGGATGTGTTTTCATTTGTTTGTGTCATCTATTATTTCTTTTAGCAGTGTTTGAAAACCCTAAGGACTCCTCCAGAGAGCTCCTAGAACTTATAAAAGAACTCAGCAGTTTCCAGATACAAGATTAATGTACACAAATCAGTTGCTCTCCTATACACTAACAGCGACCAAGTGGAGACTGAGATCAAGAACTCAACCCCTTTTACAATAGCTGCAAAAAAGTACTTAGGAATATACCTAACAAAGGAGTCAAAAGACCTCTGCAAGGAAAACTACAAAACACTGCTGAAAGAAATCATAGACGACACTTTAAAAGATAAAGTACATCAGCATTTCTACTGAGAATTACAGGGTTTTTACTTAACCTCATATCTTTTTCCTACAAATCTCTTTTCTTCTTTGCCAAAAATAACAGTTCCTCGATGTAATTACTCATTTTGTTTATTACATAATGCTTGCACAACAATCTGGAATGATATTTCCAATACTAAAGACAGCAATATAGTTATTGCAAACAAACTTGACAGGTTTTTGAAAAAACATTTTGGTCTTAGGATTGTTACTTTCTCTGAAGTTATGCTCAGATATACAGTGATATTCGACTGTTGCGGTGGTGGTTTTAGTGATTTTGAGAGTTTTTAAAAATTTAATATTTTTATAAATATGTAAAATATTTACACAGTTGCAAAGTCAAAGCTGCAAAAAAAGATAAATTCAAAAAAATATCTAGTGTCTATTTCTATCTTCTCTATTCTATTCCCTTCACCCTCTGTGGGTCAACTTCTAAAAAACAAATACAGGCCAGGTGCAGTGGCTCGTGCCTGTAATCCCGGCACTTTGGGAAGCTGAGGAGGGCGGATCATGAGGTCAGGAGTCCAAGACCAGCCTGGCCAACATGGTGAAACCCCATCTCTACTAAAAATACAAAAATTAGCCGGGCGTGGTGGGGGGGGTGCCTGTAATTCCAACTGTTTGGGAGGCTGAGGCAGAGAATTGCTTGAACCTGGAAGGTGGAGGTTGCAGTTAGCTGGGATCGCCCCACTGCACTCCAGCCTGGCACCACAGTTTATTCACTAGTACCTTATTGATTGAAGGACACCTGGGTTGTATCCAGTGTTGCTGTAGTTTTCAGTTGTTTTTTCCCAAATAGACCTGTTATAAATCATCTCGCACAGCATCTTTCATATACTTTCCTGAGTATCTTTGAGATATTTTATGGAATTGGGATAGCTGAGTCAAAGAATAACGCTGCTAGTTATTGCCAAACTCTCACCAGAAAATATGAGCATGCCTGTTTTCACATCATCTCCCTCCCAGAGAATGCTGTCAGATTTTGAATTTTTGACAATCTAACAGGTGAGAAGGGCCATACCATATGATTTCATTTATTTTATTATGCATGAGATTGAGTATATTTATATGGTGGTAAAATATTTGCATTTTAAATTTCCCATTAGGCTGTTGGTCTGTTTTCTGATCTATTTTCAGAAGTCATTTTTCTTTTTCTTCTCTTTTTTTGAGACACAATCTCACTCTGTCACCCAGGCTGAAGTGCAGCGGTGCAGTCTCGGCTTTCTGAAACCTCTGCCTCCTGGGCTCAAGCGAGTCTCCTGCTCCAGCTTCCCGAGTAGCTGGGAAGATGCATGCCACCTCGCCAGCTAATTTTGATTTGTAGAGACAGGGTTTCGCCAAATTGACCAGGTTGGTCTCGAACTCCTATGCTCAAGCAATTCTCCTGCCTTGGCCTCCCAAAATGTTGGGATTACAGATGTGATCCACCGTGCCCAGTCTCAGAATTCTTTTATATACTATTAACCCTTTGTCTGTTACATAAATTGCGAGTCTTTTTTCAAATTTGGTCATTTGTGTTTTTACTTTGTTTATGATGGTTTCTTACCATGCATCTTTTTTTTAAAAAAAATTTAAGTTCTGGGATACATATGCAGAACGTGCAGGTTTGTTGCATAGTTATACATGTGCCATAGTGGTTTGCTGCATCTATCAACCCATCATCTAGGTTTTAAGCCCCGCATGCATTAGGCATTTGTCCCAATGCTCTTCCTCCCCTTGTCCTTGAGGCTACGGTGTGTGATGTTCTCCTCACTGTGTCCATTTGTTTTCATTGTTCAACTCCCACTTATGAGTGAGAACATACCATGCATCTTTTTAATTACAAATAATTGTTTTTAAATATCAGGAGGGATTTAATTGCAAAATGTGTATGTGCAAAATGTTCCTCGAACACTCTAGGAGAGACGTACTTTCCCTATTTTAGACCATGTGACTTCAATCTATCTGGCCCTCAATTATATTGGATGTAAAGAATTCAGAAAAAGTGTGTCTACCTCATAGAATCCTTGTGAGGTATAAACAAGATAACAATCATAGAGGACTCAGAAAATTCCTGACACATAGTAAGCACTCAACAAATTATAACTATTAGTATTGTTTCATCTTTCATTGGAAGTGTACAGATTAAATTATAATTGTTATCTTGTTCACGAATCACACAATTCTCTAAATAGTTGTCAAACTTTTTTCTGTACATGTTCTTATTTGTCTTGTTTAAATGTCTATAGGACAAAAATTAAAGCTTGATCCTTTATTTCTCTGTGTATCAAGCAAAATATCTCCAACATATATTGTGAGAGAAAACAGCTTTCAAGTATGAGAAAATATACTATCAATAACACTTCAGTTAAACACATTCATTGGGTATCTTGACTTACCAACAAAATAAAAAAAAATGTTCACTATGATCCACATCTCTGAAGAACATGCCAATAATAATTTATAAAGGGACCCATCATGCCAATGTGTTCTTACTTTTAAAAGCAATGAATCATTGCATTATACCTGTTTCAAGTTGAATAGATTCAATAACAAAACACACAGGAATTTCAGTGGGATCTTTTATATCACTGGCCAGCCACAAAATACAAAGGAATCACAGTGTTCCTCATTATACACACCTCCCATCACCCCCCAAAGATGAATCTTTCATCCCATTTTCCTACCAGCATTCCATGTAATTTACGTTTAACCTCTTTGAGAGCAGAGGAGATTTAGTTATCATAAAATCTATTCTCAACCTGTTATCCCAGAGTCAAATAAATAAAGAATTAACACTTATGAAATCCAATCACACAATGTCGTGTCTACACATCCGAAGACACATCAGGTGAAAGCTGATTCACTTGGCATAACCAAATTGGATAGCTCATAATACAACAGGAAAAGGAAAGGGTGCCTTTTCTATTTATAGAAACATTTACCAGATAAACACAACTATCTAATTTACTTAAAAAAAAAAGAACTGATTCTCTATTAGTAATGTGTAAACAAGATTGTTCACATGGTCATAGTAGCCCTCAGCAGGGTATAAAAAGCAAAAGAGAGAGCAAGGAGAGATCAAACTCAGAACACTCACTCTCCTGGAAACCCATCCAGAACCTCCACCCTCTGACACCATGGTCAACTCCTGTTGTAACTCTGTCTGTTCTAACCAGGGCTGTGGCCTGGAGAACTGCTGCCCTCCCAGCTGCTGTCAGACCACCTGCTGCAGGACCACCTGCTACCGCCCCAGCTGCTGCATCTCCAGTTGCTGCCGCCCCAGCTGCTGTGTGTCCAGCTGCTGCAGACCCCAGTGCTGCCAGTCTGTGTGCTGCCAGCCCTCCTGCTGCCGCCCCAGCTGCTGCATCTCCAGTTGCTGCCGCCCCAGCTGCTGTGTGTCCAGCTGCTGCAGACCCCAGTGCTGCCAGTCTGTGTGCTGCCAGCCCTCCTGCTACCGCCCCAGCTGCTGCATCTCCAGCTGCTGCAGACCCCAGTGCTGCCAGTCTGTGTGCTGCCAGCCCACCTGCTGCCACCCCAGCTGCTGCCACCCTTCTTGCTTTGAATCCAGTTGCTGCCGCCCCAGCTGCTGCCAGACCACCTGCTGCAGGACCAGTTGCTGCCAGCCCAGCTGCTGCGTCTCCAGCTGCTGCCGCCCCTCTTGCTGTGAATCCAGCTGCTGCCGCCCCAGCTGCTGCCTGCGTCCAGTCTGTGGCCGAGTCTCCTGCCACACCACTTGCTACCGTCCAACCTGTGTCATCTCCACCTGCCCCCGCCCCATGTGCTGCGCCTCATCTTGCTGCTAAATCTTTGCTTTGAACACACCACTTCCTTATCACCTCCTTTTCTACAGATGAAGGCTCTGCTTTAAAACATGTGCAGTCTTCAAGAGAATTGATCTGTGTCCCATAAGCAAACCTCATCCTTAGAAATTCTGCATTTGCATTCTACCTTTTGTCCAAACTCCCTGCCTTCCAAATGAATTCATTGAGAGTCTCCTAATAAATTTACAAATTTCTCTCCAACATCCCCCCACCTCTTTGACTTCAGGACATTTACTCATCATGCCTAAAGAATTTGAAGATTGCCTCCATCATTTGTAGGGCCACAGATCTTAACGCCTCTGACCTTGAAGTCCAGTGAAGTCTCTTAAAGTCTTTTGCAAAGATTTTTGTACCTTGTTGTTTCCATGTACCAAAATAAACCTCTATTCTATTGGCACTAAAAATTGAATATGATTGCTATTCCATTTCTTACAAAGGTTTTATACTTGGGTTCTGGGTGATTACATTTTACCACACCTGTAGGGCAGACAGCACACATTAGTCAACCTACCAACAGAGGTCAACTGACATTGATCACTGCCTAGACTTTCTAGAAGAGTCTTTTCAGGCTTACGCAAATCAACTAGTCATTTTATAGGCTTTAGATAAAAAAAGTGAAACTGAGGCTGGACGCGGTGGCTCACGCCTGTAATCCAAGCACTTTGGAGGCCAAGGCAGGCGGATCACCTGAGGTCGGGAGTTCAAGACCAGCCTGACCAACATGGTGAAACCTCATTTTTATTTTAAAAAAAAAAAAAAAAAGTGAAACTGAAGTCAGGAAATATCCATGAATGTAACAATGGGGGGAATGTTTTGGAAAGATTGAACACCGTTCATTATCTTTTAAAAAATAATTTCAACTTATATTTTAGAATTAAAGAGTACATATTCATATTTGTTACATGTTGTGTGATGCTGAGGTTTGGGGTACAAATGATTCTGTCACCAGGTAGTGAGCAATGGGCCATTCTTAGCCCTTCCTCTCTCCCCTTGTTTGGAGTCTCCAGTTATTCCCATCTTTGTGTCCATGTGTATCCAATGTTTAGCTCCCATTTGTAAGTAAGAACATGCAATACTTGGTTTTCTGTTCCTGGAATAATTTGCTTAGGATACTGTCCTCCAGCCACATCCATGTTGCTGCAAAAGACATAATTTTATTCTTTTTTATGGCTGTGTAGTATTCCATGGTGTAAAAATATCGCATGTTTTTTATCCAATGCACTGTTGGTGGGCACCTAGACTGATTCCATATCTTTACTATTGTGAACAGTGCTGTGATCTTTTAAAGTACCATCTTTCAGTTTCTTCCTTCCTTCCCTTCCCCTCCCCTCCCTTCCCCTCCTCTCCCTTCTCCTCCCCTTCCTTCCTTCCCCCCTTCTCCCTCCCCCTCCCCTTCCCTCCTCTCCCTTCCCTTCCCCTCTCTTCCCCTCCCTTCCCTTCCCCCTCCCTTTCCCTCCTCAGTGTTAATCCCAAGAGCTTTAATAAACCTGCATGTTGCTCCATCTCAGTGTCTGCTTCCTTGGGAACCCAGGCTGTCCCCCTAAACCATTTGAAATTCCTGATAGCTAATTTGAGAGCTGAAATGACAGACTGAAACGTACTTTCAATATTTTAGTTCATGAAAGAAACAAGAAGGTAAACACCATAGCAGAAAAAATATTTAACAGACTCTGTAGAAAAAAATATGAATTTTATATAAATCACATTTATTATTTTCTAAGGATTTTTATATAATTTATACACAAATATATGTGCTTTAAACATTTAGATGATACAAAACAATATGACCAAAAGTAAGTTTCCCATCATGGTCTTTGCCAATCCCATTCAAGACCTAATACTACAAATTGAGATACATCCCCATTAAATGCATTTGTACCGCATGTATGTATTTATTTGAAAACCTGGCTTTGGTTGCACATCTCTTGTTCTGACATTTATTCAAACATTATTTTATGTCTTCCAGAAAATGTTAACACTTTTCTTCACATAGGCTTGGCAAATTTATTTATATATTTTTCTATTTACTCTTGAGAATTGTGAGTATATTTTTTCCCGTTAAATTTTAGAGGGAATGATTGCTAGTGTATAAAAGTCTATAGATTAGTATAAATTCATATTTTATCTGGTCTCATGATTAATACTAATACCCAGCTGACTCCAGGTGTGCAATCTTGGTGGCCAAATGCCTCCAGCCTCAGGCGTGTCCCCAGGGTTTATCCCCAGCTGCCCACAGTGGGGACCCTACCATTAGCACAAACATTCTTGGGATTTTCCAAATTTCCTGTCAGAGTCATCCCATGTGTGCACCTTGGATGGTCTGGGAGATGGTCAGATCCCAAGGAAGTTCTAAACTCTGTGTCAGATCTTATTCCATAGCCTCCAGTGTAAGTACTTACCCATGACTCACTGCCTTTAAAGGGTAAAAACACATTTTGCGGTATGTCCTATAGAATAGGCATTAAGAGTAGGAAGTTTTGATTTATTTATTTATTTTTGAGACGGAGTCTCACTCTGACAGGAAATTTGGAAAATCCCAAGAATGTTTGCGCTAATGGTAGGGTCCCCACTGTGGGCAGCTGGGGATAAACCCTGGGGACACGCCTGAGGCTGGAGGCACTTGGCCACCAAGATTGCACACCTGGAGTCAGCTGGGTATTAGTATTAATCATGAGACCAGATAAAATAGGATTCATGTGGGAGAAGGATGTCCCATCTGTAATGAGGGTAACTCTCACTTGTGCTTCCTGGATTCGTCACCCAATTAAATTATGTGCACTCAAGTCTTTTTCCCAAGGTTTGCTTTGGGTAGAATTCAAACTAAGACAATAGATGTTCAGCAAACATTTTTGACTGACTGATATCAAATGGGCAATAATAGTTACACCAATCAATAAAAGTAAATCTGGGAAGTCAGGAGGTGAAGGAGAACCAGTATTACCATTTGATGTTTACCTGCTTCCTGTCCTTTTTCCTGTGTGAATATAGGCATGAATGTTAAACACTGCATTCCTGGTTATTTATAAACAAGTCTCATTCTAGAAATTGAATCTTAACTTCCACAACTTTCCACATGTTATTTACCAGGTGACATGTTACCTACCACATAAATAAGTGTAGTTTTCCTGAAATGAAACTATGATCTCTTTGTTTGGAATGTTTTTCCCTCTCTTATCCAGAAGTCAAAAGACATATATAATTTTAAAGGATTTACATGCCTCTATGTCATCAAAAAGCCTTTATTCATTCAACAAACATTTATCACAAGTGTCCTCTGTGCTGAGTATCATGGTAACAAGAATAAATGCCATAGCCCATGTCTTCAGGGTATTTGCGTTGCACATGGAGGAATGACAGAAGTAAATGATTATAACAGAGTAGAATCTATCAAATTATGAGCTCAAGGCAGGAAATAATGATACATAAATAGGGTATCTTATTAGGAAAAATATTATTGAGGAGGAAATATGTTAACTGGGTCTTGACATGTAAGTAGGAGTTTGCAGAGTGGACAAAAAAGATGAAACATTCCAAGAAGATAAAACAGTTTCAGAAAGTTTAGCAAATTTTACTCTTTATCGCTTTCTTGGCTACACTAAGACATAAAAAATAGACTTGCTTTCTCTTTAATCTTGGACAAATTTTTGTTTGTTTTAACTTTTTAATGCTTCTTTTAAGTAGTCCACTAAAAGAGTAATAAGAATATACACTACTTCATCAGGTTACATTAAAGTGCGAAAATGAAACAAAAGTATTTGGCACAATGCCTGGTACATAGTCAATACTTCACAAGTAATATACATACACTTAAGGTGTATGGAACTTATCCACATACTATACAATTTTATTTTAGTGGTTTAATGAAAATAATTGTAATTATTTTTATTTTTGCCAAACTCTGTTTCCTATGCATGTGTCTTATTCAAGTACCTGCAAGAAAAAGATGAGAGTTTATCCGTTCTACACCCGGAGTACCCAGTAAAACATCTTTGACGCATGTTACTGAAGACCTAATCATTTTGAATATTGTTTATATATAACAAATACTTTCGTAAATGAAAAATCCATTGTGCAATTTTGATGATCAAAGATAAATCAGGCCGGGTGCGGTGGCTCACACCTGTAATCCTAGCACTTTGGGAGGCCGAGGCGGAAAGATCATGAGGTCAAGAGATCGAGATTATCCTGGCCAACATGGTGAAACCCTGTCTCTACTAAAAATACAAAAACTAGCTGGGCGTGGTGGCACATGCCTGTAGTCCTAGCTACTCAGGAGACTAAAGCAGGAGAATCGTTTGAACCCAGGAGGCAGAGACTGCATTGAGAGATTGTGCCACTGCACTCCAGCTGGGTGACAGAGCGAGACTCCGTCTCAAAAATAAATAAATAAATCAAAACTTCCTACGCTTAATGCCTATACTATAGGACATACCACAAAATGTGTTTTTACCCTTTAAAGGCAGTGAGTCATGGGTAAGTACTTACACTGGAGGCTATGGAATAAGATCTGACACAGAGTTTAGAACTTCCTTGGGATCTGACCATCTCCCAGACCATCCAAGATGCACACATGGGATCAGAGTCATCCTCATTACAGATGGGACATCCTTCTCCCAAATGAATCCTTCCTTCTAATTCCTTTCCAATGTTTCACCTGACCAAGACATTCTTTGACAACAAAAGATACATCCATATTATAAAAAATCGTACCCCGTGATTTGCAGAGAGCAATCTACAGGTAGGAGGGAGAGTCACATATAAAAACAAAATGTGAGAGTCATGTGACCAGTGCTTTGTAAAATACACTGCATAAGGCCAAAGACAAAGGTGAGACCACTGACCAAGAAATATGATTAGTGTTTCCAGTGGAAACACAGAAGCACAGCAGGAAAAGGAAATGTGTTATTTTTTCTGTTTTGAAGTATTTAACTAGAAACACACAATTATGTAATTATATGATTAAGCTTTCCAGCAGGTAAATAATAACAAGAAAATAATGACGGGGTGGCAACGGGCCTTCAGCAGGGTATAAAAGGGGCCATGGGCCCAGAAATCTTCCAAACCCAAGAACTTCACTCTCCTGGAAACCCACCCAGATCCTCCACCTTCTGACACCATGGTCGACTCCTGCTGTGGCTCCGTGTGCTCTGACCAGGGCTGTGGCCAAGACCTCTGCCAGGAGACCTGCTGCCAGCCCAGCTGCTGTGTGTCCAGCTGCTGCAGACCCCAGTGCTGCCAGTCTGTGCGCTGCCAGCCCACCTGCTGTGTGTCCAGCTGCTGCAGACCCCAGTGCTGCCAGTCTGTGTGCTGCCAGCCCACCTGCTGCCGGCCCAGCTGCTGTCAGACCACCTGCTGCAGGACCACCTGCTGCCGCCCCAGCTGCTGTGTGTCCAGCTGCTGCAGACCCCAGTGCTGCCAGTCTGTGTGCTGCCAGCCCACCTGCTGCCGGCCCAGCTGCTGTGTGTCCAGCTGCTGCAGACCTCAGTGCTGCCAGTCTGTGTGCTGCCAGCCCACCTGCTGCCGCCCCAGCTGCTGCATCTCCAGCTGTTGCCGCCCCTCTTGCTGTGAATCCACCTGCTGCCGCCCCAGCTGCTGCCTGCGTCCAGTCTGTGGCCGAGTCTCCTGCCACACCACTTGCTACCGTCCAACCTGTGTCATCTCCACCTGCCCCCGCCCCATGTGCTGCGCCTCCTCTTGCTGCTGAGCCCAGTGCCCTGGCTCACCTCTCCCTTCACCTCTGGCCCACAGATGTAGACCCTTCCTCTGTGCTGACCATTAGGATGCATGGAGTGGGATTTATGTCATTCCACAGGGTAGACCTCATGTTTCCAGTGAGCCCATCACCATCCCGCTGGCTCTGTGAGAATGTTCTGGTTCATTTTAAACTCCTTCCCTTGCTTTCTTTTTCTTCCAGTGATGGCACCAAATACGAATTAATTTGTAATCCACTAGCTAAGAAATTATTCCAATCCTGTAAAGTCTTCGTTCTCTTTATCATTTTGAGCCTATAGATCGTCCTTCCCAATGAGGTAGACATTATTTCCCTTTCAAAAATATTATTTGTCTATCAGCCTTTCAGTCATTCTTTTCTCTTATAAAGCTAGGAGGCTGCCCCTCCCATGCTTTCCTGCTTCCCCCACCCCTTCCTCTCTCTGAACAGGTTTGCCAGACTTTTTCTGTTTTATTAGTTCTTTATCTTTATTGTGTTCACAAAGTAGATTTTATTAAACTTTTCATTTAGAAATCTTTTATTACTGTTCGTCGTATTTTTTGTGATAATATGCATTGGGTTTACTGATTCATGGAGGTCAGAAGGGAATGCAGTGGAAGGGGAATCTCAAAGCATGACTCCAAAGTAAGACTTCAGATATAAACTCATAGTGCCAAACTGTTCCCGTGTCACAGATAAACTAAAATAAAAGAGAAGCTTTTCATTGTCTCAATTGGATAAGCAGAATGGTTTGGGATAGGTAAAGTCCCCAGTATTATAGTTTATGAGTTCATGATTTTAGAACTTATGATATCATGGTAATACTCCTCACTCTCTGTGTCAAATTTTAAAAGTGCATCTCATCTTACTGCATTGCATCTTGATTCAAATAAGTTAAGGCAGACTCCAAACGTCATATAAGGGAATTTTGTTATTTTGTTGGTGGACCAGTTCAGGTTCTTGAATTTGCTGCACAAAAGAATTTTAGAGCAAATCCAAAGTAAGAGTAAGCAAAGAAGTTCATTGCAAAGCAAAAGTACGCTCTGAGAGGCAGAGTTCAAAAGGAGAGACAGCAGCTAGTGCTGTAAGATGAATTCCTTTTATGGGGGCTATACACACATAATCATAAAATACCGGTGAGGTCATGTATGCACAGGCGGACCTGGAGTTGGCACATGTGTCCAGGATTCTCATGGTCTAACACCCATCGTATGTATCATTAACATATAAAATCTCTATCTAGGGGTGTTTTTCTTGTTGTTCTTTTTACCATTAAAATGAGGAAAAGATTACTATAAGCTGAACCTTGAGCCTAGCTGTGCGTGCAGGATCCCAGAGAAGTCCCTGGCCACCTTCCCACCCACTCCACCCCACCCCACCTCAGGAAGGAACTTGTAGCTAATAGTTTCTTGGGCTTTTGGTGCAAATTGGCTAGAGATTTGGGAAGCTACGTCAGGAATAAAGGGCTTCTGTTCTCTTTCCCAGGTTGTCCTAGGTATAAGGAACTTGTAACTCTCTGGTGGTCTGCTGGTATTCTGGAGGATCCCTTATCTTGCAAAAGAGTTAGGTGCTGATGCACAAAGGTGCAATCAAAAAGAGCCTGCTCTGAAAAGTGCCTGCTGGGCTTCACACAGGGGACAAGTCAGTATGGCTTTCTGAAAATTTGAGACAGGTCTCAGTTAATTCAGAAAGTTTATTTTGCCAAGGTTGAGGATGCACACCTGTGACACAGCCTCAGGAGGTTCTGACGACATGTGTCCAAAGTGGTCAGAGCACAGTTTGGTTTTATACATTTTAGGGAGGTATGAGACATCAATCAACATATGTAAGATGAATGTTGGTTCAGTCTGGAAAAGAGAGGACAACTCTAAGCAAAGACGGGACAACTCTAAGCTAGGAGGGGGCTTCCAGGTCATAGGTAGATAAGAGACAAATGGTTGCATTCTTTAGAGTTTCTGATTAGTCTTTCCAAAGGTGGCACTCAGGTATGCATTTATCTCAGTGAGCAGAGGGATGACTGAGTAGAATGAGAGACATGTTGGCCCAAAGAATTTTTCAGCTTGACTTTCCCCTTTAGCTTAGTGGTTTCAGGGCCCCAAGGTTTATATACCTTTCACATTTCTCCTGTTTTCTTCTTCTTCTTTTTTCTTTTTATTTATTTATTTATTTGTTTTGAGACAGAGTCTTGCTCTGTTGCCAATCTGGAGTGCAGTGGAACAGTCTCGGCTCACTGCAACCTCCGTCTCCTGGGTTCAAGTGGTTCTCCTACCTCAGCATCCCAAGTAGCTGGAATTACAGGCATATGCCACCACACCTGGCTAATTTTTGTATTTTTAGTAGAGACGAGGTTTCGTCATGTTGGCCAGGCTTTTCTTGAACTTCTGATCTCTGGTGATCTGCCCGCCTCGGCCTCCCAAAGTGCTGGGATTACAGGCATGAGCCACCGTGCCCGACCTCCCCCTTTCCTTCTTAAAAATCTTTTGGAGAAAGCATTTTAGAAGAAAATTAGTCTCTGGTCTCAAGTTTCTTCTGATACCTCATGGCTAGGATTGTTTATTCCTAGACAGGTAGGTCCTGGGTTATTAGGAAAGTTCATTTTTAGCAGGTTGTGAAGTTTCATGTTCTATGAAGAGAAAATAGGGGGAGGAAGGGAGAACACCAACAATAAACAAAAGAACAATCCTGGAAAATCAATATAGGCCACATTACTCTGAAGCCCATACATCAGTAGGCAGGCATGAAAGTGGCTTATGTATGTAAACAGATTGCTGATATTTTCTTCTGAAGTTTTAATTGTCTAGCTTCAGTTTGCAGGGCTTTACAAAAGCACAGCTGAGTTTTCAGTGACTCCAACTTAGGAAAAATTGGGGAAAGAAGAAGAAAAAATACTGAAAACCATCTTTTGAAGACTTATAACCAAGAAAAATTAGAATTCAGTCCAAACTGTAGAAAATAATAAAAATTAAAAAACAGTAGGCAAGACTAGAATCTAACAACAGGTATACTGTCATTTTTAATTAATTTATTTATTTTACTTTAGGTGCATACTATATCCGGCATTTCTCCCCATGTTATCCCTCCCCACCCTCCCCTCCCTCCCCACCTCCTTCCCCACCCCTCACTGTCTCTCCCTATGCCTGCTAACTGTCCTCTGTGTGTGATGCTCCTCTCCCTGAGTCCACGTGTTCTCGTTGTTCAACACCCACCTATGAGTGAGAACATACGGTGCTTGGCTTTCTGTTCTTGGGTCAGTTTGCTGAGAATGATGGTTTCCAGATTCATCCAAGTCCCTACAAAGGACACGAACTCATCATTTTTTATGGCAGCATAGTATTCCATGGTGTATGTGTACCACATTTTCTTTGTCCAGTCTATCATTGATAGGCATTTGGGTTGGTTCCAGGTCTTTGCTATTGTACACAGGGCTGCAATGAACATACGTGTGCATGTGTCTTTATAGTAGAATGATTTATAGTTCTTTAGGTATATACTATACTATCATTTTTTGAAACATAATTCTTCTCTCTTTAGTTTCCCATTTTTACTAAAGAAAAATCATGGCAGGACTTATTTGCTGTATTATATTTGGCCTGATTATTTGTATATAATGCAACAATAGTAATAACTTTTTTTTGCATAAGCTCTTAAATTGGCTTTGATGGAACTGAAGCAAGATGTTTCCCTGACCCCTTTGTGAGACTTGTGACAGGGGTGCCTCGTTTATTCAGCCTGACACGTTCAACTCCTTGCAGGAGGGAGCATGAAAGCAAATGAGGCGGGAACTGGAATGCATGAATGCTGGAACTGGCATTTAGAGCTAGTGGGATCAACTCCACTCACTCAGACTTGCAACAGTCCCTCCTCTGAGGAGGAAGCATGCCTATGAATGGGTGCAGGAGCCTGAGTGAGTGATTTTGGGCACTGGCAGGAGCAAACTCTGTGCGGGCCCCACAGCAGCATCTAGGTGGGGATGCCTGCGACCCCCATAGCCCCAGAGGGCATGTTACAGTGTTCTTTTAACTCTGTCATCCATGGATGGCTTAAGTGTTAATAGCTCAGTGAGCCCTCTGCCTTTTCACATCAGGCAGCTGCCCACCACTAGCAAGGGCAGAGGGCCAGTGTGACAGCCTTTTGTATTTGGTCTCCTGGCTCCCAAGCTCTTGTCCGGTGTCCAGGAAAAATGAGGCCACACAAACCTATTGAAGAATGGTAACTGTGGGGGATTTTGTTGCTGATGAAGGTGGCTCTCAGCAGGAAGGGGAGCTGAAAAGGGATGGGGTGGGTAGGCAATCTTCCCCAAAGTTAGGCTGTATCCAGCCAGATTCTTCTCTGAAGTTACGCCATCAAGCTGTCTCTGTGAAGTCAAGCCGCTTCTCTCTGATGTCCAGCTGTAGTCCCTGATATCCAGCTGCTTCTTGCCTCTGCCAGATAAGTCTGGGATCTTTATAGGCACAGGATGGGGCAGGACCGGGCCATGAGTAGTTTAGGAAAAGGCAACCTTTGAGCAGGAAAACAGGAATGTAAGTTCTCACTTTGGGCCACAGTTTCAGGCTTTTCAGCTTGAAGGTGGGGTTTTCTCAGGGACCTACCCTTTTCTGCCTAGGATTCCCCTGCCCCTTGTCCCTGTCAGAACTTTGTTCCATAGAAGGAATCTCAGGTAAGACTTTTGAAAAACTGAGCACAGCCATGGATTTGTACCACCAAACACCTATGAGTTGGGTGAATTCCTCTCATCTTGAGGTTCCAAGATAAATGTGGGGCTCCTGGATCTGTTAGAAAGTGACATGCCTTACTTACCACAGATCAGGAACCTTGTACAGGGACTGTGTAGACAAGGTATGAAGCTAGTTTTCTCAAGGGGCTTTTATTGGTTCCATAAGTCAAGTTTGATTCCTTAGAGAAGAGCACATCATTCCAGTCAAAGCCTTAGTAAAATGACCAATTTCTCCAATTGTGTCCTGTTACAAATAAGAACAGATTCTTATTGCTCTTATGCAAATAACTGTATTGCCATAAGTTAAGAATACTCACAAATAGTTTCCAATTCTGGAGAATATCAGGTAGAGAGAAACAAATATGCTCCAAATTTTGTTCATGGGAGTATACTAACTTGTTAAAAGCTGTCAATAGCTCAAAAGAAAAGTTTCCTTAACTGAAAGAACAAAACAGGATCAGCAATGTTTTAAGCAAAAAGTCAAAAATATTTCTTCCGTCTTCTATTAGTTCAGTTCATGCAGTTTATTTCTGTTCTGCTTGATATTCATGAACATTTCAGCTCTCCATGAGTCCTAAAAATTTTTCCTCCATTCTGATGTCACAGTCTCCAAAGTTATCAGAAACCTGCATTATGGAATACCTGTTAGAATTTCATAGCAGATTATAAAACTACCTTCTAAAGAGGACCAAAACAAGGCAACAATTGTCCATGGATGACAGAAAGTTTTAGGGCAGCCATAGTCAAAAACACAATTGACAAGAAAATTTGATACTACTATGGTACAGAATAATTTAACATAACAATTATAATTATTGCTGAGAATGTACACTATGTCATATTAGAATTATAGGAGTTTCCCATCATTTTGGAGTACATACCAATACAGCCCAAAGAAAACCAAACACCATTCTATATATGCTTCCTGTGTAATTTTTATACCAAATAAGTCAAATTAAGTCATTTTTGGAGTTTAAGGAAACCAATTTCTTAAAGAATTAATTAGATCAGGAAAATACATAATTTGTAATTTGATTTTAGAAAGTTTGTCAAATATTAAAAGTTTAAAACACTTGATATGACAGGTCACCACAAAATAAGTCAATTTTTCAAAAAATAAGTACTAATAAAGCAGCATGAAGCCAATTAAATTTGTTTTCAAAATGTTATAAATAATCTATAAAATTTTAATCTTGAACATAAGATATAACTTCTATAAACCTTTTACAACCTTTATAACCTTTATTAAGGGGTCAGTTAACACTTCAAGAAAAACTTGTTAATCTGACACAGGAGCCCATATGCTGGTCTTGCATCAGTGTGCCTTTGACATGAATGATTATTTTGGAGAGAAACTGAACTTACTTTATCTCTCAAAATCAGCCCTTACAATCTTACACGCCCACCTCTTCGGTGATAGTTCCTGAGCCTTGAGGAGTTGAATAGCTTTGATTTCTGGCCCTATGTCTCAAGAATGCAGTTTATTTTGATTGGCATCTTCTACCAGACCTGAAGATGAGGTTTTAATTGCTGTCAGTGTTTAAGATTTAGCAGATTTTGGTGTCCTTTTTAGACCCAAGAGTCAAAGACCTGTAACTCAATGTCATAGGTACTTTCAAAGCACATACAGAAACATACATGGATGTGATAACCTTAATTAAAAAACATTATCTCAGTTTCTTTTTCCTAAGCAATCCAAAATTTAATATAGTAGTATTGCTTATTCCTAAGCAATCCAAAATTAATGATAGTGACATAGGAATTGTTTCAGTAAACCATAAAATCTGTTAGGCCAATTACCAGAAGGCAAAAGAAAAGACCTTCTGCACTACCCAGAATATTATGTTGGAAGAAAACGTTTCCTTTAGATTTTTAGAAAACACTGTTAGCATCAGGCCACAACAAACAGAACTTGAGGAAAATAACTTATGAGCTTAAAATGAGTTGAAGGGGAGAGAAAACAGAAAACAGCAAAATTCAATAAAAGTTGAGATTAGGTTAAAAAAATTAAAATCTCTTATAATTTATTCAGAGTAAATCAATCCCTTGAAAAATTTCATTGTTTTACCTAATTATTTAGTGTATAAGTGTTTTTTTTTTTTTATTGCATTTTAGGTTTGGAGGTACATGTGAAGAACATGCAAGATTGTTGCATAGGTACACACATGACAGTGTGATTTGCTGCCTTCCTCCCCATCACCTATATCTGGCATTTCTCCCCATGCTATCCCTCCCCAACTCCCTACCCCCGCTGTCACTCCCCCTTTTCCCCCCGACAGACCCCAGTGTGTGATGCTCCCCTCCTTGTGTCCGTGTGTTCACATTGTTCAACACCCACCTATGAGTGAGAATATGCGGTGTTTGGCTTTCTGTTCTTGTGTCAGTTTGTTGAGAATGATGGTTTCCAGGTTCATCCATGTCCCTACAAAGGACACGAACTCATCGTTTTTGACGGCTGCATAATATTCCATGGTGTATATGTGCCATATTTTCCCTGTCCAGTCTATCATCGATGGGCATTTTGGTTGGTTCCAGGTCTTTGCTATTGTAAACTGTGCTGCAATGAACATTCGTGTGCATGTGTCCTTATAGTAGAATGATTTATAGTCCTTTGGATATATACCCAGTAATGGGATTGCTGGATCAAATGGAATTTCTATTTCTAGATCCTTGAGGAG
>PVKV010006677.1:83158-103049 GCA_004027835.1 Alouatta palliata
CACTCCCACCAACAGTGTAAAAGCGTTCCTATTTCTCCACATCCTCTCCAGCATCTGTTGTCTCCAGATTTTTTAATGATCGCCATTCTAACTGGCGTGAGGTGGTATCTCAATGTAGTTTTGATTTGCATTTCTCTAATGACCAGTGATGATGAGCATTTTTTCATATGTTTGTTGGCTTCATGTATGTCTTCTTTTGCAAAATGTCTGTTCATATCCTTCACCACTTTTGAATGGGCTTGTTTGTTTTTTTCTTGTAAATCTGTTTCAGTTCTTTGTAGATTCTGGATATCAGCCCTTTGTCAGATGGGTAGACTGCAAAAATGTTTTCCCATTCTGTTGGTTGCCGATTCACTCTAATGATGTTTCTTTTGCTGTGCAGAAGCTGTGGAGTTTGATTAGGTCCCATTTGTCTATTTTGGCTTTTGTTGCCAATGCTTTTGGTGTTTTGGTCATGAAGTCCTTGCCTACGCCTATGTCCTGAATGGTTTTGCCTAGATTTTCTTCTGGAGTTTTTATGGTGTTAGGTCTTATGTTTAAGTCTTTAATCCATCTGGAGTTAATTTTAGTGTAAGGTGTCAGGAAAGGGTCCAGTTTCTGCTTTCTGCACATGGCTAGCCATTTTTCCCAACACCATTTATTAAACAGGGACTCCTTTCCTCATTGCTTGTTTTTGTCAGGTTTGTCAAAGATCAGATGGTTGTAGATGTGTTGTGTTGCCTCGGAAACCACTGCTCAATGAAATAAGAGAGGACACAAACAGATGGAGAAACATTCCATGTTTACGGCTAGGAAGAATCAATATCGTGAAAATGGCCATACTGCCCAAAGTCATTTACAGATTCAATGCTATCCCTATCAAGCTACCAATGACCTTCTTTGCAGAACTGGAAAAAACCATCTTAAACTTCATATGGAACCAAAAGACAGCCCGCATAGCCAAGTCAATTCTAAGCAAAAAGAACAAAGCTGGAGGCATCACATTACCGGACTTCAAACTATACTACAAAGCTACAGTAATCAAAACAGCATGGTACTGGTACCAAAACAGAGATATAGACCATTTTTTTTTTTTAACATCAAGCCCAATCTCCATGAAGATCATTATAATTACCCTTTAATTATGGACAACTTGATCATATAAAAGTTTTTTGGTGTTTTTTCTAAATAAATCCTCTTATTGTTACTTACACAGACTGTTCATGATATGCTTGAAATTTCTGGTTTGCCTCGAACATTCCTCTTTCTGAAACAACCATTTTATTGTAGGACTAAATTTACCATACAAGATTCTTCCTCACATAAAATTATTTCTCTTTAAGCTTTCTTACCAAAAAGAACTCTCTTTATTCTCTTTATTTGTATGACTTTTGTTACATCTCTCTTATTTCCTGGTTCCTTTTACCTTGTTTTATACATAACCTTTAAATAGGCTTTGAATTAGGCAACAATTGTTCACCTTTTTAAAAAGGAATTGTTTACCTAGATTATTTATGAAAACTGCAATAGTCATCATTTAAAGTTATGGAACTGCCATTGCAAAATTATAACTGAGACATTGAAAAAGATCTGACCTAACTGACTCCATCTTGCTTTTAACCCTCAAGCTGTTCTTTTTCATTCTTGGTCATAGGTTGAACTAACTTTGAGAGGAACTTAGTTTATAGTTTACCTTCAAAACAAAGTTTATAACAGTTCATTCCCAAAACAAATTTTACTGCCTGTGGACTAGACCCCCTAAAGCCACAAGATTAGAAATTATAGTAATCTTACTAAATTCAACATATGGCTATTTTAATTAAACCAATATTAATGTCTTCTTTATTAAAGATTACACAAGCAAAAATCATTCTGTCACAGTTTTGTAACCCCATGACAAATTTTGACAACTTATAGTGCTTGATGGGGATAAGTATAAAATTGCTTGATTAATAAATGAAAACAAAAATGCATACTGGCACTTCTTAAGACATTTCTAATGTTACTTTGCCAATAATTTTAAAGCTAGCTTATTTATTAAAGATTTTACTTAAGTTACATAAATTTGATTGGTTCAATAGCTTAGGGTCACTTCAGAGCTGATCATAGGCAAATAAAAGTAAAAACATCAAGAGCAGGTGCTCCCACTAGAATGCCATGTTATAATCACTTAAGGTATTCTTTCAGATTCAAATGAAGGAACCGCTCTTGGAGATTCTAATTAGGATATGCACCCCAGCTTTGAGAACTACTCAAAGCTATGAACTAATTCCAATAAAGTAATTCTTTAAAAGAAAAGTGAGCCTTGAAATGTTCAGCCTTGCTGGGTTTATATATATTAAAATGTTAACTGTGGAGATGTTTGAATTGCGAGGCAAACCCTTAGAGACCACAGTCAGAAATATATCACACTATCCAGATGAAATACAGCTCAATATGCATTTTTTTCTCGTATGCAAAACTCACTTAGAAATAAAAACCACTTTTTGATTATAAATTCCCAAATGTTGTTTATTGAGTGAAATGAATTAAGTATGTTAAATTCTTTATAGAAGATTTCCCTTCTTTCATTGATGTCTACTTTTCAGAAATTTGGTTTTATCCTTTTTGTCAAAATAGGGACAATAGTATTATGAGATTATGATATGTTAAAGGTAAAATGTGTTTCAAGAGCTAAGGCATGAATTAAATCTGTCCTAATTTAGGATATTAAGAACCTGTGCATGAATTAAATTTGTCCTAATTTAGGATATTAAGAATATGTGCACACATACACACACACACACACACACACACACACACACAGCACTTTTATTCCATTGCCTTAAATTAGCTATATTTGATATAGCATATATCTTCAAAGTGATTTCAACATGGGTTGCTCTTCCTGTGTCTTTGTGTAAAATATAATTGCCTAGGGAATCAGCAAAATGATATGAAAGCAATAGAGGATGACACCAATGAATTCTTATGTGCAGAAAAGTTTATTGGAAAGCAGAGATGCAACAAAACATAAGAAAGTCACACTCGGAGGAAAACAATACAACTGGACGCCTGGGTCTGAGGGTGCAACATCAGTGGCAATACGGGTCCTGCAGATAATGTCTACCTCACTGAGAAGGAGAATCTATAGCCTCAAAGTGATAAAGAATATGAGGAGTTTACAGGATTGGAATAATTTCATAGCTAGCAGATTACAATTAATTTGTACTTGTTGCCACCACTGGAAGAAAAAGAAAGCAAGGGAGGGAGTTTAAAATGAACCAGAATGTTCTCACAGAATCAGTGAAATGGTGATGGGCTCATTGGAAACATGAGGTCCATCCTATTGAATGACATAAATCCCACTCCATGTGTCCTAATGGTCAGCACAGTAGAAGGGTCTACATCTGTGGGCCAGAGGTGAAGGGAGAGGTGAGCCAGGGCACTGGGCTCAGCAGCAAGAGGAGGCGCAGCACATGGGGCGGGGGCAGGTGGAGATGACACAGGTTGGACGGTAGCAAGTGGTGTGGCAGGAGACTCGGCCACAGACTGGACGCAGGCAGCAGCTGGGGCGGCAGCAGCTGGATTCATAGCAAGAGGGGCGGCAGCAGCTGGGGCGACAGCACACAGACTGGCAGCACTGGGGCCTGCAGCAGCTGGACACACAGCAGCTGGGGCGGCAGCAACTGGAGATGCAGCAGCTGGGGCGGCAGCAGGTGGTCCTGCAGCAGGTGGTCTGACAGCAGCTGGGGCGGCAGCAGGTGGGCTGGCAGCACACAGACTGGCAGCACTGGGGTCTGCAGCAGCTGGACACACAGCAGCTGGGGCGGCAGCAGGTGGGCTGGCAGCACACAGACTGGCAGCACTGGGGTCTGCAGCAGCTGGACACACAGCAGCTGGGCTGGCAGCAGGTCTCCTGGCAGAGGTCTTGGCCACAGCCCTGGTCAGAGCACACGGAGCCACAGCAGGAGTCGACCATGGTGTCAGAAGGTGGAGGATCTGGGTGGGTTTCCAGGAGAGTGAAGTTCTTGGGTTTGGAAGATTTCTGGGCCCATGGCCCCTTTTATACCCTGCTGAAGGCCCATTGCCACCCCGTCATTATTTTCTTGTTATTATTTACCTGCTGGAAAGCTTAATCATATAATTACATAATTGTGTGTTTCTAGTTAAATACTTCAAAACAGAAAAAATAACACATTTCCTTTTCCTGCTGTGCTTCTGTGTTTCCACTGGAAACACTAATCATATTTCTTGGTCAGTGGTCTCACCTTTGTCTTTGGCCTTATGCAGTGTATTTTACAAAGCACTGGTCACATGACTCTCACGTTTTGTTTTTATATGTGACTCTCCCTCCTACCTGTAGATTGCTCTCTGCAAATCATGTGGGGCAATTTTTAAAATATGAGTATATCTTTTGCTGTCAAAGAACGTCCTGGTCAGATGAAATGTTGGAAAGGAATGAGAAGGAAGCCTTCATTTGGAAGAAGGATGTCCTAATGAGGATGACTCTGATCCCATATGTGCTTCTTGGATGGTCTGGGAGATGGTCAGATCCCAAGGAAGTTCTAAACTCTGTGTCAGATCTTATTCCACCACTTCAAGTGAAAGTACATAGCTATGACTCATTGACTTTAAAGAGTAAAAACACATTTTTCTGTATGTCTTACAGTATAGGCATTAAGAGTAGGAAGTTTTGATTTAGCAAAACTTCTTTAATCATCAAAATTGCATGTAAACAATATTTAAAGTTATTAAGCCTTCAATAATATTTATCTGAGATAGTCTATTGGACACTCTGGGTGTAGAACAGATAAATCCTCATCATTTTCCTGCAAGTACTTGTGTAAGATACAGGCATAGAAAACAGAATTTGGCAAAAATGAAAAAAAAAATACAATTATTTTTCTTAGACAACTAAAATCAAAATGTGTAGTATGTGGATAAGTTCCATACACTCTCAGTGTATGTATATTACTTGTGAAGTATTGTCTGTGTACCAGGCATTGTGCCAAATATCTTATATTTATTTCATTTTTACTCTTTAATACAACTGTATAAGGTAGGGTACATTCTTGTTATTCTTTTAGCAGAATACTCAAGCATTGCAAAGCTAAAACAAACAAACAAAAAAAAACTTGTCCAAGATTAAAAAGAAGGTAAGCCTAATGTGTCTTAGTGTAGCTAAGAAAGGGGTAGAGAATAAAATTTGCAAGGCTTGCTGAAACTGTTTCATCTTCTTGGAATGTTTCTTCTTTTTTGTCCATTCTGCAAACTCCTACTAGTGTCAAAACCCAGTTAAAATATTTCCTCCTCAGTAATACCTTTCCTGATAAGCTACCCCATTCATGTATCATTATTTCCTGTCTTGTGTTCATAGTTTGACACATTCTAGTCTATTTATAATCATTTACTTCTGACATTCCTCCATGTGCAATGCAAATCACCTGCAGGCATGGGCTATGGCATTTATTCTTGTTACCATGATACTCAGCACGGAGAACACTGGTTGTAAATCTTTGTTGAGGGAATGAAGGCTTTTTGGTGACAGAAGAATGTAGGGTCCTTTCAAAATGTATATATCTTTTGATTTCCAAACAAAGAGATCAGAGTTTCATTTTTGGAAAACAAACTTATTTATATGGTAAGTAACATGTCCCTAGTAAATAACATATGTGGAAAGTTGTGGAAGTTAGGACGAGACATGTTTATAGATAACGAGGAATACCGTGTCATCCCATTGTGGAAGGGAAAACAGAGGGTGAGACAGAGACAGAGGGAGCCAAACTCATCCTTTTATAAGGAACCCGCTATCGTGATAACAACATTAATCCACTCATGAGGGGTGGTGTCACCATGATCCAAATATCTCCTGTTAGCGCCACCCCCGAACACTGCTTGGGAATCAAGTTTCCAGCACATGACCTTTGAGGGACACATTCAAACCATTGCATTCCACCCTTGGCCCCCCAAATCCATGTCCTTCTCATATGCAAAATATATTCAATAGTCCCAAAGTCTTAACTTGTTCAAGCACCAACTTAAAAGTCAAAACGTAAATCTAAGAGTTTCATCTAAATCTGATATGAGCGAGACTCAAACCAGGACTTATCCTGAGGCAAATTCTCCTCCATATGTGAACCTATTAAAGAAGTTACCTAGTTCCAAAATGCAATGGTGGGACAGGCATAGGACAGACATACCTATTTCAAAAGGGGGCAACAGGAAAGAAAAAAGGGTAACTGGCCCCAGGTGAGTCCGAGAGGGAAAACAGTATTAAATCTTAAGACTGCAGAATAACCTTTGACTCTGTGTGCTGTCTCTTGGACATGCCTGCCATGGAACAGGACTGCCTGGGGGTCTTGGTGTTAGGCCCCAAAGGCCCTCAGACAGCCTTCCTCCATCACTTTGCTGGGCTCAGTCCATGCAGCAGCTGTCTGATTGGTGTCTCTGCCTGCAGCTCTCTCAGGCTAGTATTGCAGGCTGATAGTTCTACAGTTCTAGGGTCTCAGTGGCTGCTCTGACCCCCAGTTTCCCTGAGCATGGTCCTAGGAGGAGCTCTCTGCAGTGGCTACACCCCTGTGGCAGGTGTTAGAAACATCCTTTCATACCTAGGTGGAGAGCACCACGGTCCCACAACTCCTGCAGTCTGTGTATCTACAGTCAGTACTACGTGAATGCCACCAAGATTCACAGTTTGTGCCCTCTGCAATGGCAGTGCAAGTCTCATCTAAGCCCACGTTAGCCACAACTGGAGCAGCCAAGGGCACTGTGGTGGAATGTGGAGAGTACTAAGCCCTTTCTGACCTCAAGATTCTCATATTTGGAGCCTGTGATGGGAGGGACAGCTTCAAAGAGCTCTGAAATGCCTTCAGAGTCATTCTCCCTTTGATCTGATGAACGGCACCTAGCTTCCTTCTATTCGTATCAATCCTTATATCAAAACATCACTTGGCCACATCCTTGCATGCTTTTTCATTCTTTATATGGCCAGGATGCACATTTTCTGCATCTTTATGTTCTGTTTCCCTTTTAATTATGAATTCCATCTTTAAATCATTTCTTTCCTCCTGTATTTTACTGTATGCAGTTCAAAGACGCCATGCAGCTCCTTCAACATTTTTCTTAGAAATTTCTTTTTCCATATACTGGTTCATCTTTCTTGAATTCTGCCTTCCATAAAGCCCCTTGAATATCAGCATAATTCAATCAAGTCCTTCACCACTTTGTAACAAGGATGGCCTTTACTCCAGTTTCCAATTCCTGTTCCTCATTTCCATCTGAGATCTCATCAGAATAGCTTCGTGTCCATATTTCTCTCAGATTCTTATCATGATCACCTAAATAAACTGTAAGAAGATTGAGACTTTCCCTACAGCTATTCTTTTCTCCTGAGGCCTGACCAGAATCACCCTTAATGCTCTGTTCATGGTATTACTGTAGTCCTTTTCTATCTGTGCATTTACTTTCCACAATTTCAATTACTTATGGTCAACCATGGTCCTAAAACATTTAATGGAAAATTCCAGAAATAAACAATTTGTAACTTTTAAATTGCATGCCATTCTGAGTTGTATGATGAAATATCATCAATCCTGCTCTGTCTTGCCTGGGACGAATATCCTTGTGTCCACACTGTATACATGACCAATCCTTTAATCCCAGAATAATTGTCTCAGTTACCAGACTGTTGCAGTATTGCAGTGTTTGTATTCAAATAATCCTCATTTTACTTAATAATGGCTCCACAGGCTAGACTAATTTGGTTGGCTTGGACTTTAAAAAATAATATCACTTAATGCTATTCAGTGATAAAAAATAATAAAATCATGTCTTTTGCAGCAACATGGATGGAACTGGAGGTCATTATCTTAAATGAAACAAATCAGACACAGAAAGACAAATATTACATGTTCTCACACATGGGAGCTACATAATGTGTGCACGTGGATATAAAGAGTGGAATGATAGACCATGGGCACTCAGAAAGCTCTCTAAGCTTTAAGAGAGGAGTTGACAATGAGAAATTACTTAATGGGCACTATTTATGTTACTCAGCTGATGGGCTGATGGATACCCTAAAAGCCCTGACTTGCCAACTACGCAATCTAGGCATGTAACAAAGTTGCACTTGGACCTCAAAACTTAAAAAATAAAAAAATAATAAAGTGAGTTAGCTTGTCCCCAGTACACTTAATCATAATTAAGCATCGTAGCTAAAGAATGCTTCTAAGTAATAATATGATTCACTTGCAATTAGCACAAAGTACATGCTGGGTTAAATATATCTTCTATAATTACATTTACCTTCCCAATTTGCCCATTAATTTTTTTGGAAGATGTCAATTTTCTCTGCCTATGTCCTGAATGATATTGCCTAGGTTTTCTTCTATGGTTTTTATGGTTTTAGGTTTAAGTCTTTCATCCATCTTGAGTTAATTTTTGTATAAGGTGTAAGGAAGGGGTCTAGTTTCAGTTTTCTGCATATGGCTAGCCAGTTTTCCCAACACCATTTATTAAGTAGGTAATCCTTTTCCCATTGCTCATTTTTGTTAGGTTTGTCAAAGATCAGATGGCTGTAGATGTGTGATGTTATTTCTGAGGCCTCTGTTCTGTTCCATTGGTCTATATATATCTGTTTTGGTACCAGTACCATGCTGTTTTGGTTACTGTGGCCTTGTAGTATAGTTTAAAGTCAGGTAGTGGAATGCCTTCAGCATTGTTCTTTTTGCTTAGGATTGTCTTGGCTATACAGGCTCTTTTTTGGTTCCATATGAAATTTAAAGTAGTTTGTTTTTTTTTTTCTAATTCTATGAAGAAAGTCAGTGGTAGCTTGATGGGGATAGCACTGAATCTATAAATTACTTTTGGGCAGTATGACCATATTCATGATATTGATTCTTCCTATCCATGAGCATGGATAACTTTCCCACCATTAGAGATGAGATAACATATTTTCCACCTAGTATAGGAGCAGGTTAATGTCACCCAGGGGTACTCTGCAGATGATGGGCCAGGGTGGATGAAGGCAGTATAGATATGGCTTGTGGGCTGTGCACCCATATGTATTAAAAGGCATGATAATAGCATGCCACAAGCTAAAACTGGTAATATAGGATGGCTACCAGGACAATGTAATGTAGTGTATCTCTTCAGGTAACCAGTGGAATGTGATAGCAATGTAACCAATCTCTTCAGGTAACCAGTGATATGTGACTGTGACGGCAGAGTGACACTCCATTTGGGGACCTACCCCACCCCTCAGGATGGGTGTGGGCATGTGGCATCCACAGTGGACCTTACTTACTCTATAACTGGACTGTTAGATGCACCTGGGGGCATCCTCATTTGATGGGACACACTGGGTTCAGTTTAGACACCATTCTTACTAACTGGGAAAGTGTAAAAGCCAGGCACTATCGGAAGCATGCATCCGGGTGGTATTCCCCTTTGGCCACTTTTGCAATCCCCCTTCCTGCCTCCCAAGTGTTGACAAGAGACATAGAACTGCAAGTTGAGGCCCTGGCTAAACACAGGGCTGCAGCCTTTAATGATACCTGCCATGATATTACTCTTCTCACTGAAGAAACTGCCCACATTAGATGCATTACTTTGCAAAATTGCATGGCCCAGGACATCTTAACGGCCTATCAGGGAAGAACCTGTGTATTAATTAAAACTGAATTTTGGACATATATCTGATTACTCTCACAATATAACACAGGCCATGCTGGCCCCAGATATCCACATTTCTGCTATAGAATCTCTATCTTATGACCCTGAAACCACATGGTTTAATCAACTCCCAAGTGCTTGGAAAAACTTTCTATCTAGTATGATTGCTGTTACAATCATTATTCTTTTTTGTTGTAGTTTGTATTGCTGCTGCAACATCTGGTTGCAATGTTCCTCTACATACCCTGGCCCAAGGAAAATCTCAGAAGAATGGTGTGATTAGAATGTAAAGGCTATTCAAGGGTGTGCTGGGGTGGAGGGTATGGCAAACACACCTGGCAGCAATAACTTAACTTAAGCATACCTTGAGAATGACCCTACAATCAAAGAAGAATGTATGCTTGGAGTTCTGAGCTAAGGATCTGGAGTGGCCAACCTGGAGATCCAGCCCTTATCTATGAAGGACATTTGAATTCCCAGACCAAAGATTAGAACACAGGTCATACCGGAGATTGAGGTCCTTGTTTTGGATTAAATGGAGGTTGTTCGGTGGAGGGTTCTAAGTGAAAATGCTATATGAACTGCATGCTTTTTAAATATGGTAGCAGTTCACCTGTCCAGCCACTGCCAGTGGATCATCCTTGTATGTAAGTTCCCCTAAAAAACCCTGCGTCATGTTAGCTGTCTCCAGGCATCTTCTCCAGCCTCTCAAACACATTGCCATCCTTATTGGAGTCAATAGGGGTCCAGGACGACAATTTGTCATCTGTGCAAAACATTTCCCTAATTCTCTTCCAGTGCCATTTCTAACCTTGCTGCTAAAATGAAAGTTCATTTTTTTAAAAAAATTTTTGTTTAATACATATAAATTTAAGAGATACAAATGCAGCATTGTTACATGGATATATTGCATAGTGGCATGGGCTTCTACTTTAATACATGTTTTCTTTCCTGTCTAAAGACCATGTTTCACTGAACCCAGTAAGCATAAAACTCACAGTAGAGGCTACTTACTGAAGATTGAGGAGACCTTGACCACAGACCTCATATGGTGACCTCATTGTGTGACTTTGGTAAACTCTCAGGACCTCAGCTGTAGAGTGAGGGCATAGGCTGACGTATTCTCCACAATCCCTTCCCGGACTCTACAGATGCAATGATTAATTCCTAATAAATTACAAAGATAATAATTGCAATGCATCCTTGAAGAGGCTTTTACAATCAAGGTAGAGGTTGAGTTTGGATTGGAAGGATGAGGAGAGCATTCCAGGTGAATGATGAGACATCAAAATCAAGGCAGGAAAGCCCAGGTCCTAGTCAGGGGAGAGTGACCACACCAGTGAGCAGGGATCTGCATTCCATGTGGTCCCTGCTCATATGAAAAATCACAAGCCTGCCTTTAGGTGAGTCATGGAAGGAGCTATCTGTGAAGCAGGTGACTACTGGTCTGCACTAGGGTAATACTATTAACCTGCTACCATCATGCCCGTGTGCATTAATAAGGAAAGTCATTGCTTGGTTGGTGGTGATGAGAGTCTTTGAAGACAGGAAATAACATGCTAATTTTAGCCCCAAAGGGCAAAGTGATTAGACACTAATCTAGTTTAGAAAACACATTCTTTTCTTTTTTATGGGTTAGGAATATTTCAAGGGAAAATTAATCAGAATTAAATCCAATGTCTAAATTTGGTAAGGATAAACAATAAAAGACAATGAACGAATATTTGTATGCACATGAATACGTATGAGGTGAAGAGCGACCAAAAATACCAGTAGTCAATGTTAAATCTTCACTTAATTGGCCAGAAGAGGCACAAGAAAAATGACCATGTGTCCAGGGGTCATCATCACCTGGCCAGGGTATATAAAGAGCCCAGAGGCGGAGGAGGACATTCACACCTGAGAACACCCAGCTCCTTTCAACAGCCCACCCCACACCAGCCTCAGACACCACCATGTGCGGCTCCTGCTGCGGACCCACCTTCTCCTCCCTGAGCTGCGGAGGAGGCTGCTGCCAGCCCTGCTGCTGCCGCGACCCCTGCTGCTGCCGCCCCGTGACCTGCCAGACCACCGTGTGCCGCCCCGTGACCTGCGTGCCCCGCTGCACGCGCCCCATCTGCGAACCCTGCCGCCGCCCAGTGTGCTGCGACCCCTGCTGCCTGCAGGAAGGCTGCTGCCGCCCCATCACCTGCTGCCCCACGTCGTGCACCTCTGTGGTGTGCAGGCCCTGCTGCTGGGCCACCACCTGCTGCCAGCCTGTGTCAGTGCAGTCCCCCTGCTGCCGGCCCCCCTGCGGCCAGCCGGCCCCTTGCAGCACCACCTGCAGGACCTCCTCCTGCTGCTGAGACCCCACCTCTCCCGGCAACACACAAAACATTTCCAGGTGCACAGAATGGTGTGCAGACTCCTCCACCCCTTCTGGATCAGATAAGAGACTCCACCTTTGAAGCCTAGCTGATCCTCAACAACTAACTCAACAATAGCATCCTATCTATTTCCCCACATAATTATGCAGTTAATCCTGGCCCTCTCTGAAAATCCTTAGAAAAATTCTAGCTTTCATCATTTGAATTCCTGGCTTGGAAAAAAAAACAAAAACGAGTGAATAAAAATCAAAGCTCCTCTTGAATAGAACTCTGTCCCAGTGACTCATCACCCTTTTTTCTACTATTTCAAGGCTCTCAGAGGAGATTTTTTTCTTCTAGGATAATACTATTTGCACGCTGTATTTTTGCATTGTAAAAAAATATAAAATAAAATTTTATTTCTGGGGAAGCAAACACATTTCTTTTTATTTCTTGTTTATAACTCTTCAAAAGCTCATTTTTAGCTTACATTACAGTATGCAGAATCAGAAGAACAAAAGGAAGGATTTTCGAAGGGCCATTTTTGAGTTTTAGAATAGGAACAATTCAGGTGGAAGAGCTATAATTTTAATAGCATTTCAGATAAATCCAATCATCTCATGTGATTCACCTTCATATTTTAAGTTGCAGGTTTTATGGTAATGCTGAGGAAATGGTGAGAGTACAGTAAGTCTCTGTAAACATAAACTTGACTCATGAATAAGTCACATACATGATAAGGGGGAGGAAGTCTAAGTTAAGTTGCAGCCCCATTTGTTCGTCCATGTAGAAAACTGTACAGTGATTGATGTCAAATAGGACCTGGGAATCCCTAGCCACGAGCCACTATCCCATCTTCTCCATGGTTCCCATTGGTATCATCAAGGCAAGTTCTACTTCCAGTGGAGTGGCTGCTGCTGAGAAGACAGGGAGAAATGAAGCCTTGGTTGTAATCATCCTAGTTTTGAGCTCCACATACATACATCTTCCCATTTAAACAACGCCAATGCGGTTGAAATGGTGATAACATTAATCCACACTGGGTATGTTTTTGATATCGTTAAACACGTGTAAGTTGGTAAGAAAGGCTAACCACTATCATTTCCCTGAGAAATATGTTTTTAGTACCTAGCATCTGATATAAAAGAGATTTTCTTTGGACTGTTCAGCATGTATTCCTAGGCATATCTATCTGCCCGTTGAGAGAAGTGAGGTGAGGTAAGCTTTGCGAGGGCAAGGATCTTTTTTTAAAAATTTATTTTAAGTCCAGGAGTACATGTGCAGTTTATTATATAGGTAAATTGTGTGTCACAAGGTTTAGGTATACAGATTATTTCAACGCCTAAGTAATAAGCATAATAACAGATGGCCAGGTGCAGTGGCTCCATGGCTGTAATCCCAGCACTTTGGGAAGCTGAGGTGGGTGGATCACTTGAGATCAGGAATTCAAGACCAGCCTGGCCAACATGGCAAAACCCTGTCTCTACTAAAAATACAAATATTAGCTGGGCATGGTGCCACGCCCCTGTAATCCAAGCTACTCAGGAGGCTGAGGCAGGAGAATTTCTTAAACCCAGGAGGTGGGGCCTTAAGTGAGCTGAGATTGCACCACTGCACTCCAGCCTGGGTGACAGAGTGAAATTCTGTCTCAAAACATTAATTAATTTAATTAAAGCATAGTAACAGGTGGTTTTTTGATCCTCACCCTTCTCCCACCATCCGCCCTCAAGTAGGCCCCAGTATCTGTTGTTCCCTTCGAGTCCACACACACTCAGCGTTTAGCTACCACTTATAAACGAGAACATGTCGTGTTTAGTTTTCTGTATCTGTGTTGGTTCGCTTAGGACAATGGCCTCCAGCTTCATCCACGTTGCTACAAATGACTTAATATCCTTTTTTATGGCTGTGTAGTATTCCATAATGTATATGTACCACATTTTATTTATCCGGTCCACCCTCAATGGGTATTTAGGTTGATCACATATCTTTATTATTGTGAATAGTGCTGCAATAAACATATGCATGTATGTGTCTTTATGGAAGAATGATTTCTATTCCTCTGGGTCCATACCCATTAATGGGATTGCTAGGTCGAATGGTAATTCTGTTTTAAATACTTTCAGAAATTGCCAAACTGCTTTCCACAATGGCTGAGCTAACTTACACTGAGGGCCAGGATCTTGACTGACTTTGTTCACTGCTAGATTCCCACTGACCTGCACAATATTTGGCACATTGAGTATAATGAGAAATGATGTATTGAATGATGAATGAGTAAGTTCTAAGGGGACTGGTTAAAAGAGAGAAAGACATCATTATTCCATCCCAACTCTCAACTCATGCTGAATGTGCATATTCTTAAAATAAAACAATAAACTGATTCATGAAGAAGGATATTTTTTCTGAAAATGTGGTAAAACTTTCTCAACAAGACTATTATATTCAAAATCTTTACATTTTCAGTATGCGTATAATGCAGTTTTATCTTTGTTAACCATTTGGTAATTAACCAATGAATAGACTCACAAGTCTGATTTCTTTCTATATTCTTGATCACTGTTTTTAAAATTGGCTAAGTACATCTGTTTTTCTCCTCTCAGAGTTTTTCTTGTTAGCCTTCTAGAGACCTCCTTATTTAAAAGTGTTATCTCGGGATTTACAGCTTCCTGAAATCCCCTCCCACATAGTGGGAGCTCTCTTTTCCCTCTTGGATTTCCCCTCTGGAGTCCCCTTCCACACTCTTTGTGGAAGTCTTTCTCTCTTCTTTTTCTCTTTCTCTACCTAAATAAAATAACTTTCTGGAAAAAAAAAAAAAGTGTTTTCTCAAATGGAGAATGCTTTGTTTCCTCCCAAACCTATCATTATTATTGGATCTTGTTTATTTCCACAGTCACCCCATCCTCTGGTTGGCCAGAGTGGTTGGTGCAGATCTGGGTAAGCCTGAAAGGAACAATGCAAGAAGTGGGATCAGTAAGAAGGCTTACACGGGAACTTCAACTTCAGATCTATTAGGGTGGTGCAAAAGTAATTGCAGCTTTTGCCATTGAAGGTAATGCCACAAACTGCAATTACGTTTGCACCAACCTAATAAAGCAGACTTAGTTGTAAAGGAAAAAGTCAGAACGAAGCAAATTAAGAGGCAAAGACAAAAAATGATTGAGTGACATAATTTGACTACAAGTTATGGCAGTTTGCAACAATTAAAAATGGCAATGGGTTCCATAAGCAGAAATGAACCCCAGCATAGCACACAGGGAGATGCTGAAGACACTGGGGTATGGGCCAGATGAGGCCTGGGAACATGTTCAACCGGGATCGCTACCTAAGGGTTTTGTTACACTGCAAGATTGCAACCTTCGTCTCGATAGACTCCTTTGACTGCCTCACCATATTGATGGCTTTGTTCACAGTATCCCATGATCATTCAGTTACAGCCAACTATGACACTATCTCCTTAGGATACGTTTTGACATTTTCAGAAGGCTGAACAGCAGATAATTCTTCCCATTCCTGAGGCTATTGGTAAGACATAGAGTCCCTTCAGCTGACTCTAAAAATTAGCCATACCACAAATAACTCTTTTTGAATAAAATACACTGTAAAAGTTCCTAAATAAAATAGACATTCCTTAATACCTGGAAATGTGGTACCTACAATCCATTCTTTATCTACAATGAGTTCTTCAGCTTTTTGGACTGACAAATAATGTTCCCGCAGATGTTTCTGGAATGAGTATTAGCTCTAACACTTACTAGGTACATGACCTTGAGTAAGTCACTTCTCGGGTTCCTTATGTGTGAAATTAGGAGTAAACAATATCTACATTCTAAGAATGTTATGAAGATTAGATTAATAGATGTATTTTTTAATATGATGCTTGGAATATAGTTAGAACTTAACAATACTGGCTATCATGAAGATTACGGTGAAATTTACCTTGGTCTGGAAAGATACAACCATAGAAATCAATGAACATGTCTCCAAGACAAAAAAAACCACTGGATGATGGAAGCCTACTGAAATGCATTCTTGTACCTCCAAAAAGGGACTGGAAAAATTCTTTCATGAAGAAATCCTGACTTCTAAACTATTCCCTTAGTATTATCCTCAACTTGTTTTGCCCAGGAAGCTTAGCAGTGGAAAAGAATGCTAACAACTTAAGGTGCTCGCTTCACTTCAACTGCTAGCAAGGAAGCCTCAGAGCATGACAGCTACTTTGTGCTATCAAAACAGCAACCGGCAAAAGCATCATTGAATTATAACAATAATTGGAGACTTTGAAGTTAGGGTCATTAAGTTCATATTTGAACCATAAATAGCAAAATACAATTGGGTCTCTGCTAAATAAGGAAAACAAATGGACTTTTATGTGTACTTGAGCATCTAAACAATGTCTAGAGAACTGACTAATCTGCCGGTGTTATTTCAGAAAGAATAAGTGAAAACAAGGAAATGACCTCATGTCCTGGGGGTCATCAGCTCCCAGCCAGGGTATATAAAGGGCCCAGAGAGGGAGGAGGACATTCACACCTGAGAACACCCAGCTCCTCTCAACAGCCCACCCCACACCAGCCTCAGACACCACCATGTGCGGCTCCTGCTGCGGACCCACCTTCTCCTCCCTGAGCTGTGGGGGAGGCTGCTGCCAGCCCTGCTGCTGCCGCGACCCCTGCTGCTGCCGCCCCGTGACCTGCCAGACCACCGTGTGCCGCCCCGTGACCTGCGTGCCCCGCTGCACGCGCCCCATTTGCGAGCCCTGCCGCCGCCCAGTGTGCTGCGACCCCTGCTGCCTGCAGGAAGGCTGCTGTCGCCCCATCACCTGCTGCCCCACGTCGTGCACCTCTGTGGTGTGCAGGCCCTGCTGCTGGGCCACCACCTGCTGCCAGCCTGTGTCAGTGCAGTCCCCCTGCTGCCGGCCCCCCTGCGGCCAGCCGGCCCCTTGCAGCACCACCTGCAGGACCTCCTCCTGCTGCTGAGCAGCCCATTTTCATGAAGGGTCCCCCAGCAGATGGCCAGGTCCATCCTGCTGCCCCTCAGGGCTTCACTGCAGAACAATACAGGTTTCCTTGAGAAGCCCGTTCCTCATCTCTTCATACTAGCTCACACTATGCATTGAAGACACCTTTTCAGACCAACTACAGCTGAAGAAAACTTTCTTTTCCTAGGACTCCAATCTAACTCCTCTATCATGTTGTCTGCTTTCTAATAAACTCAATACTCCTGGCATGGAAATCATGGTCTCTGTGACAGTTCCTTCCGGTAGATTGTCTCGCTTTTTGTCTAGAGATATGCATAATAATCCTCTTATGTAGTTCTCTGAAATAACCCAAGTCTGAGTAGTTTTAAGCATTGTAAATGGCATTTATGGAACACAGCTGAGTGAGGAGATGGTTACAACTATGTCTCTATCATGTGTACAGAGTCACTTGTGCTCAGAATTCCAGGCACGCATCGAACACCTGAGAAATGTTCTGCAACAAGAAACACTCTGGGAGGCTGCACCTGGGTTGAAACTTACGTTCCCAGCCTGAGGGTGTGTTTACTGATCTGACACGTGTTGGCACATCATAGAACACCCAGGATGTTAGAGGTGGAAGGAGCCTTAGGCAACTTCTGGCCAATTACCTCTGCTTTTGAAGTTAAAGAAAAATGAGTAATGTAAGATTAAATAAGTTACTTACTAATGTAATTATAATCACAAAGGTTCGGAAAAGACCCTGGAGAATGCAAGTTTCCTGACATTAGACCTTGAGTCAAACACGTCTTCTTAGTATGGTGAGATACATGTTAAACACAAAATGGTTTTGTATTTTACAACTTTCTTTTACACTTCAATAGCCACACACACATACACACACACCCTAGGAATACATCTAACCAAAGAAGTGAAAGATCTCTACAGAGAAAACTACAGAACACAGCTTAAAGAAATCATAGATGACACAAATTAATGGAAAAACAACCCATGCCAATGGATTGGAAGAATCAATACCATCAAAATGGCCACAGTAACCAAAGCAATCTATAGATTCAATGCTATTTCTGTCAAACCACCAATGTCATTTTTCACAGAACTAGAAAAAACTATCCTGAAATTCATATGGAACCAAAAAGAGCCCAAATAGCCAAAGCAATCCTAAATAGAAAGAAAACCAGCGGCATCACCTTACCTGACTTCAAACTATGATATAGGACTACAGTAAACAAAACAGCATGGTACTGGTACAAAAACAGAAAGTTGTAAAATATGAAGTGACATAGACAAATGAAACAGAATAGAATAGAGAACCCAGAAGTTAAGTCACACGCATACAGCCATCTAATCTTTGATAACATTAACAAAAATAAGTAATGAGAATAGGACTGTCTATTCAATAAATAGTGCCAGGATAGCTGGCTAGCTCTATGCAGAGGATTGAAACTAGACCCTTACTTTTCACCAAATAGAAAAATTAATTCAAGATAGTTAAAGGCTTAAATGTAAGACCTCAAACTATAAGAATCCTAGAAGAAAATCTAGAAAACACCATTCTGAACATCAATCTTGGGAACGAATTTATGATTAAGTCCTCAAAAGCAATTTTCACAAACACAAAAATTGACAAGTGGGACCTAATTCAACTAAAGAGCCTCTGCCCAGCAAACAAAACTATCAACACAGCAAACAGACAACCTACAGAATGGGAGAAAATATTCACAAACTATGCATCCAGCAAAAGCCTAATATCCAGAATCTATAAGGAACTTAAACAATGGAACAAGCAAAAAACAACCCCATTAAAAAGTGGGCAAAGGACTTGAACAATCACTTCCCTAAACAAGGCATACAAGTGGCCAAGAAACGTGAAAAAATGCTCCACATCATTATTCACCAAAGAAATGCAAATCAAAACCATAATGAGATACCATCTTACACCAATCAGAGCTGCTATTATTAAAAACCTCAGTAATTGAAGCCCCATACTTTCAGAGTAAAGAAAAAAAAAGTCAAAAAACAACAGATGCTGGCAAGGCTGCAGAGAAGAGGGAAACCTTATACGCTGTTGATGGGAATGTAAATTAGTTTAGCCACTATGGAAAGCAGCATGGAGATTTCTCAAGAACTTAAAATAGAACTATCATTTGACCCAGCAATTTCTTTACTGGGTCTGTAGCCAAAAGAAAACAAATCATTCTACCAAAAAGACACATGCACTTGCATATTTGTCACAGTACAATTCACAATAGCAAAGACATGGAATCAACCTAGGTTCCCATCAGTGGTGGATTGGATACAGAAAATATGGTATACATACACCATGGACTACTACTCAGCCAAAAAAAGGAATGAAATCATATTTTTCACAGTAACATGGATGCTGCTGGAGGCCATTAGCCTCAGCAAAGTAACCCAGGAACAGAAAAATAAATACTACATGTTCTGACTTACAAATGGGAGTTAAACATCAGGTACTCATTGACATAATGATGGCAACAATAGACACTGGAGACAACTAGAGTGAGGAGGGAGGGAGGGAGACAAGGGTTGAAAAACTATTGGGTACTACACTCAGTACCTGAGTGACAAGATCAGTCATACCTCAAACCTCAGCATCACACAATATACCCACATAACAAACTGGCACATCACACAATATGCCCCCTGAATCTAAAGGAAAAGTTGAAATAATGAAAAAAAGTGTTCATAATGTTATTGTTAAACGATAATGTGAAATAAAGCTGTAGAGTTTATTATACAAAATCTGTTTCCACCACCACTAGAAATCTGTCTAAATCAATCTGGAGGCTTTTTTTTTTTTTTTTTTTTTTTTTTTTTTTTTTTTTTTTTTTTTTTTTTTTTTTTTTTTTTTTTTTTTTTTTTTTTTTTTTTTTTTTTTTTTTTTTTTTTTTTTTTTTTTTTTTTTTTTTTTTTT
>PVKV010006678.1:0-14507 GCA_004027835.1 Alouatta palliata
TGATAACCAGAATCTACAAAGAACTGAAACAGATTTACAAGAAAAAAACAAACAAGCCCATTCAAAAGTGGGCAAAGGATATGAACAGACACTTTACAAAAGAAGACATACATGAAGCCAACAAACATATGAAAAAATGCTCATCATCACTGGTCATTAGAGAAATGCAAATCAAAACTACATTGAGATACCACCTCACCCTAGTTAGAATGGCGATCATTAAAAAATCTGGAGACAACAGATGCTGGAGAGGATGTGGAGAAACAGGAACACTCTTACACTGTTGGTGGGAGTGTAAAGTAGTTCAACCATTGTGGAAGACAGTGTGGCGATTCCTCAAGGACCTAGAAATAGAAATTCCATTTGACCCAGCAATCCCATTACTGGGTATATATCCAAAGGATTATAAATCGTTCTACTATAAGGACACATGCACACGAATGTTCATTGCAGCACAGTTTACAATAGCAAAGACCTGGAACCAACCCACATGCCCATCGATGATAGACTGGACAGGGAAAATGTGGCACATATACACCATGGAATATTATGCAGCCATCAAAAATGATGAGTTTGCATTCTTTGTAGATACATGGATGAACCTGGAAACCATCATTCTCAGCAAACTGACACAAGAACAGAAAACCAAGAACCACATATTCTCACTCATAGGCGGGTGTTGAACAATGAGAACACATGGACACAGGTAGGTGAGCATCTCACAGTGGGGTCTGTTGGGGGGAAAAAAGGGAGGGACAGTGGGGGGTGGGGAGTTGGGGAGGGATAGCATGGGGAGAAATACCAGATATAGGTGATGGGGAGGAAGGCAGCAAATCACACTGCCATGTGTGTACCTACGCAACAATGTTGCATGTTCCTCACATGTACCCCCAAACCTAAAATGCAGTAAAAAGTATATATATTAAAAAAAAATCAAAATGAATGGCAGTAACTTTAACACAATTCCATGGCTTAAAATTGCCTGATACATTTGATTTCAAGAAAAAAGCACTCATGTGTTTTATTTAATTATGCCTAAAGAGAGGGGCATATACATTTTTAATAATATGTGCATTTGCTTGAAAAACTAGAAAATAAAACATATTTTAAAAAGGAAAAAAAAAAAAAGAAATCAGGAACAATAAACTTTAAAGGCCACAGGAGACATCTGCGGAGAAAGGCCTCTCTATTGCCAGTGTGTTCACAGGTACAGAGTGACCTAAGCTCTGATATTTTAAACATTGTGCCCAATGACATAACACTCTCTTGAAGCACTGGAATGTAACCAGACACATAGGCTCCTTGCTAAGCCTGCTCCCACCAGCTGCATTATCACTTTTATACCAGATAAGCATACGCTTTTAGTTCTTGAAAAGCTCACATAAACCACCACTGCTATCAATCTTATGTTTGATGCACAGCCTCCCTTTCACCGATTCACCTACCATTTGCTCTATAGATAAAAGTGATTGTATTCCATAAATATTGTGAATACCAGAGCTCAGGGCCTTTGCAGCCTCCTTTTCACATTGGCCCCCTTGTCCCACTTTATGCATTCTTAACTTGTCTTTGTCTCATTCCTTTGTCACCACTGGACTCAAGGTACCCGTGGGTGGAGTGTAGGGCACACTGGCACCCTACAGGGGGGATACTAATATATCCCTGACTCATATTCAGGTAGCATGACTCTCCTGCCTGGTTCTGTCCACAGGCAGGATTGTGACATACACCTGGGTTCAAGTCACAGGAATAATGATGACTGTCATAGGACAGCCTGGCCAATACAAGAGATGTTGACTCTTACGGCTAAGCTTAGAGCAATCAGTGAAGTTCTGGGTCTTCTAATCGTATAAAGATTACAGATGATTATGAAACTCATGAATATTCTGTAAAATACTTGGGTCTTATGAGAGTCCATTACAGAGGTAAGATTTTGTCTCTCACTGTTACACCATCCAACAATTGGGACTGTCACTCTCACACATGAACAAAGCCCACAGGTGAGGCTCTGAATCTCACATGCGCAAACAGTCCACAGTTAGTATTGGGACGGTCATATGTGGATCTGGCAACAGGTTGGAAGGTGACTCATTTCTGGACCCAGATCATAGGCATGTCAACGTCTCTCATGCCTGATCCCAGGTAGTAGAAGAGATGTTGACTGTTGTATCTAGTCTTATGATAACAGATAAGATCTTGGGCTTCCCACTTTTACAGAGGTCTTAGAGAATTATAACATTCATGCATACTGTATAATGCCCTAACGTGGTACAGATAGTGTTGAAACAGGACCCAGCTCAAAATCCTGATTGTGACTCTTGTATGCACACACAGTCCACAGTTAGAATTAAATGTGAACAGAACCCACTCATGGGGTCCTGGATCTCACTCACAGAAACAGTTCACAGGTGGAATTGAGACTGTCATATCTAGATCCCTCCACAAATGGCAGGGTGGCTCATTTCTGGACCCAGTTCACAGGCATACTGATGACTCTCACACCTGGACCCAGCAAACAGGAGAGGTGTTGACTCTGATGCCTACACTTAGAGCAACATGTAGGATCATGGGTTTCTACCATCATGAATGTCTCAGAGAAAGTTTTCATTCTCATGCATACTATAGGAAGCCCTTAAGTGACACAGAGGGTGCCTTATAAAGACCCAGCTCACAGGTGACATTGTGACTCTTCTATGCACTCAAAACATACAGTGAGAAATATCATCTCCCATATGGACACAGCCTATTGTTGAGGTTCTGAATATCACATCTAGATCAGTTTAAAGTTGACATTGTGACTGTCATACATGGATCCAGTTCACAGGTAGAATGGTGACTTTCATACTAAAACTCAGCACACGTGTGAGGCAGTGAGGGCTCTAATTAGACAGTATTTGCAGGTGAGGTTGGAGCTTTCTGGCGTGAAGTCTGTCCACCATTGAGGTTGTGATTTGTGTATTTAACACAGTTCACAGAAGGTGCTGTCTCTTACACCTTGAGCTAGAATATATGTGGGACTGTGGATATCATCTCTGGACCTTCCTGTAGGTGTGACTTGGACACATAATTTTTTCTCAGCAGCGGATTGACTTTACTCCCTTGCATGCATCCGGACAACAGTTGGAATTGTGACATATACCTCACCTAAATACCTAGGTAATATGACTCTCCTGCCTGGATCCTGCCCACAAGAGGCATGATAATATGTCTCTGAGCCCGTCAACTGGGTGATGAGAGTCTATTTTCCTCCCTGTGCCCTGCCTCCAGTAAGGTTTGGAACATAAATCTGGGAATATTATCTAGGTAATACGACTCTCCTCTCATGGCTTGGCCCTGTCAGCAGGGGGGATTGTGGTATATTGCTGGGCCCAGCACCTAGGTGGTGTGACTCTTTTGACTGGGTTCTGTCTACAGTGGGCATTGTGACATATCACTGAGCCTAGCACAGACGTGATGTGACTTTTCTGTGTGGGTCCTGCCCATGGAGATATATTAACAGTTCCTGGGCCAGCATTAAAGTGATGTAACTTTCCTCCCAGAGTTCTGCTCACAGGTAGAGTTATGACCTATACCTATGCCTAAGCAACAGTCATGATGATGGCTTTCTTACATGGACCAAGCCAACAGGAGAAATTTTGACTCTAATAGCTTAGCTTAGGGCAACAGCTATGGTCCTTGGTCTACTAATTGTAAAATGCTCACAGAAGATTATGGCATTCACATGTATTTTATAAAGCCCTTCGCTTGTATAGAGAGTGACGTAACAGGGCCCAGCACACAGGTGAGATTGTGACTCTCATAGACACATGTAGACAACAATTAGGATTGTCACCTTCATACATGGACAGAGTCCACTACTGAGATTCTAAATCTCACACATGGATGCAGTTCAGAGTTGAAATTGTGACTTTTATATGTGGATCTGGCCTCAGGCTGGATGATGGCTAATTTCTGGAACCAGATTACAGGTCACCTGTATACCAATACCCCCAAGTATCCAAACAAATTTATTTTGCTTCTTTCCAATCCAAGATCTCATTGAATCATGTATTTAGTAAAGTGATACATGAGTAAGAACAATAATCTCTGTTTGTGCAAATTTTTTCAACACTTGTGGATAACTAACCCAAGTATTGCTTCCTCAATAATTACCACCATTTAGCCAATACATTATAATAATAATAATAATTATTATTATTATTTTGGATGAAGTCTCGCTCTGTTGCCTGGCTGCAGTGCAGTGGTGCATTCTCCTGCCTCAGCCTCCCTAGAAGCTGGGACTTCAGGCGTGTGCCAACATGCCCGGCTAATTTTTGTATTATTAGTAGAGACAGAGTTTCACTATGTAGGCCCAGGCTGGTCTTGAACTCCTGACCTTGTGATTCACACACTTCAGCCTCCCAAAGTTCTAGGATTACAGACATGAGCCAATTTGCCTTGCCCAATATGTTGTTCTTATGTTTTTAATGCAACCGTCTAAATTCTTGTCTTTCTTGGCTTCTTTCAACTCAAAAAAAAAAAAAAAAAAAAAAAAAAAACTGATTGAAAACAACACAGCCTTTATTGAATCCAGTCAAAGTTGCACCATTTAGTGATGATGGATAGAAACTCATGGCTGACTCATCAGATTTCTCACAGGTCCTCTCTTTTTCTCCCTTACGATTTATATAGTATGAGAAGAACTGGACTAACAAGCAGATGCTGTGGAGTCCTTATTCCAATCATTCACATTTTTCTTTGATAAGCTATTCTGACTTAAAATTATTAACTAGTAACATATAAAGGTGTTTAAAAGCTCCAGAATAAGTATTGTGTTCTGGGGAACCAAACATGTCACTTTTCACAAAATTATCATGGCCAGTGAATCTGTGCAAATGCATTGACGAGCACTTTATCACTCAAATATAGCCCCTGGGGAACAAGTGCGCTAAAATGCTGGTGACATTTTCTAGACTCCGATTTTCCCATTGGTAATAGGCAGGATAATTCACAATTTCATGGTAATTCTGCACATCCCCAGGGAAAGACAGGACGCAGCGGCTGCGGTTTCTCCTTCACCCAGTGCCCAGAGATGTCCTGCTCATCCAGTCCCTCCCCAGCCGCTGCTCGCAAGAGCAACTCTGCGCTGTGCTGGGTACCGGCTCCGTCATGGCAGCTGCGGCCGGCTCTGAGGCCGCGCCCGGCAGCGGAGGGGGAGCCTCGCGCTTTGCTGCTGCCGCTGCATGTTCATGATTCTGTCCTGAAAGCAGAACGAGACATCTTCAATTCCAAGATGAGGCAGCAGCAGCAGCCTCGGGGACTGCAAAAGCCGCAGGTTGGGAGGCCGAGGGTAGGGCGTCCTGAGGGAGGAACTGCGCATCTGTAGGGTCCGTGGCCAGGCCGGGAGCCGGTGCTGGGCAATCACGCTGGAGGCCGACGTCAGCTCGCAAGGCCAGATTTCATTCTACGGTTAAATCGTATTTCATTGTGTGAATACACCACATTTGGTCTAAACATTTATCCCTGAGGGGCACTAAGATTGATTCCATATCTTGTCTATTGTCAATAGAGCTATGATAAACATGGGAGTGCCACTATCTCTTCAATATACTGATTTTATTTGCTTTTGATATATACTCAATAATGGAATTGATGGATTATACGGAATTCCATGTTTTGGTTTTTGGTTTTTGTTTTGTTTTTGTTTTGAGATACCTGCATGGTTTTCCATGGGGGTTTTTAATAAATAAATAAATAAATAAATAAATAAATGTCTAAAAATGTACTAAATTTACATTCACAAAAAACCGTGTTCCCTTTTCCCCACATCCTCATCAAAACGTGTTATCTTTTTGTCTTCTTGATAATGGCCATTCTAAATGGGGCAAGGTAATATCGCATATGGTTTTGGATTGCATTTTCCAGATGATTAGTGATGTTGAGCACTTCTTTGTCTTCTGTGAAAAAATATCTATACAGGTCTTATGATCACTCTTCAGTGAGGTTTTTTAAATTTTTATCGGTGTTGAGTCCCTTATATATTTTGGATATTAACTCTTTGTCAGATGCACATATTTTCTTTTATTTTATAGGTTGTCTTTTCATTCTGTTAATAGATTTTATGCTATCCAGAAGCTTTTATTTTAATATTTTATTGACATTAATTTTTATGTTTTCTGACTTGATACAGAGGTAAGAGTTTTTCCTTAGCTTCATAGGTTATCTGTCTTCTATTTCACTGCTTTTAAGCATTTTTCTTCTGTTTGGTGTCATGAAGTTTAATTATTATTCTTTCTTTAAGATCTACTTTATTTTTAGTTGACACATAATTATTGCACGTATGTATGGAGTGTTATGTTTCAATACACCATACAGTGACCCAATAAAGGTATTTTCATACCTATCCTTTTAAGCATGTATTATTGCTTTGTGCTAATAAAATTAAAAATCTTTTTTTCTACCTGTGTTAAACAGTACTTTATGATTAGCTATAATCACCCTATCATGTAATGGAAGACCAGAATTTATTCTGCCTGTCTAACTGTAACTTTGTAACTTTGACAAACCTTTCCCCATTTCTTCATCCCTTCACTCTCTCTAGCCTCTAATAACAGTAACCACCATTCTACTCTCTATTTCTATGAGATCAACTTTTTAAAATTTCACATCTGTGTGACATCGTGTGGTATTTTTCTTTTTTTTCTTTTTCTTTTTTTTTCTTTTTTTTTTAGTTTGTATACTTACGTAGATTTTAATATCTGTTCAAAGACTTTCAGTTTCTGGGTATACAGATTTTTAGAGAAATAAAGATAAAATTAATTTTACAAGAACATACATAACTTCATCCTCCTTCACAAAATAATCCATAGTCATTCAAGGTTGATAACCACTAGTCTTCATGAAAGCAGCTGTTGTCTAAAGACTACAGATTAAGTCCTGCAGTCCAAGTTTCTTATGAAAATTCAGTCAGCTTCTGCTCATGGCAGAAAAAGCCTACACGGTGCTTCTACCAAAAATAATCTTCAGTATCCGAGGCCTATAAAGGCAGACGATCTTATCTTCTGCTGAGACTTTAAAGTGCAGCTACAAGTGGAGAAGTGCTAGATTCTCAGTCACTTCAGAAATACTTGTTGAAGGCTGTTTCTCATGTATAAATATGCTGAAAATGTCTTTCAGGCTCATAATGGTTTATCAATAACTGTGACCCCTGCATAACTTCTCCCTGTGTTCATACACGATGACACAATTGTCCATTTATCAGTTGTTGTTTTATAATACTCTCCCAAAGCCAAGTTACAGGAACCATCGTCCCCTCCAACAACATATAACAGACCATTAAGTGCACACACTCCTGCATTTCTTCTGCACATGTTCATATCTGCAACCTGTCTCCATGCATTAGTGGTGGGATCATATACTTCAACACTTTTTCATACTAAAGGGCCATCATGACCTCCTACAGCATACAATAAATTGTTTAACACACCAACACCTGCTCCACTCCGTCTGGTGCTCATTTCTGCTATATAGGTCCACTTGTTTATTGTAGCATTATAGCATTCTGCTGTGCTAAGACACTGACGTGATGCTCCGTCATAACCTCCTACAGCATACAGCAAACCTCCAACAACACCCACACCAACACTGCTCCTCCTTATGTTCGTGGGAGCTACATGAAACCACTCATTAGACTTTATGTTGTACACTTCCACAGATGATAAACCTGTACTCCCATCAAAGCCTCCCACAGCGTATAACAACCCATTTAACACAGCAGCTCCCAAAGTGCTTCTCCGGTCTCTCATGTTAGCAACACTTGTGCACTGGTCCTTCACAGGGTCGTAGGAATCTACAGTGCGAACTCTTAATGAGCTATTAAAGCCACCAACGGCAAAAACAAGCCCAGCCATGTAGACCATCCCTGCCCTACACCTCCTGGAAGGCAACTCTGCTACTTGGTGCCACCTTTCTTCTTTAAAGTCATAGCATTCCACCCTCCGGATAGCCTTTGGTGCTTAGCCCCCAACCACCACCATCAATTTGGGAAGGTTCATGGGTGTCCTCAGCTGAGTCTGGACACTCTTCATTAATATACGCTGCTCTGTTGGCAGCAGACGATACTTCATTGCTTCAATGTGGTAATCTTTGCAAGCACTGCTATTCTTTATATATATATATACTTTTTATTGCATTTTAGGTTTGGGGGTACATGTGAAGAACATGCAACATTGTTACATAGGTACACACATGGCAGTGTGATTTGCTGCCTTCCTCCCCATCACCTATATCTGGTATTTCTCCCCATGCTATCCCTCCCCAACTCCCCACCCCCTGATGTCCCTCCCCTTTTTACCCCCGACAGACCACAGTGTGAGATGCTCCCCTCCCTGTGTCCATGTGTTCTCATTGTTCAACATCCGCCTATGAGTGAGAATATGCCGTGTTTGATTTTCGGTTCCTGTGTCAGTTTGCTGAGAATGATGGTTTCCAGGTTCATTCATGTCCCTACAAAGGATGCGAACTCATCATTTTTGATGGCTGCATAACATTCCATGGTGTATATGTGCCACATTTTCCCTGTCCAGTCTATCATCGATGGGCATTTGGGTTGATTCCAGGTCTTCTATTCTTGACCAATGCTTCCTCTTCAACCCTCTGAACTAAATATTCCCGAGGAAGCAAAGGTAACCGCACATGTTCCATCAGTCGGGCCATAAACTCTTGCCTCACATCCTTGTCATGGTTCACCCATGCAATTACTGCTTCAAATACCTTCTCTTCTGAGGAAATGGTAAGTTTGTCACTTGAGATTAAGCTGCACACTTGTTCAATGCCAAGATTGAGAAATTCTTCACTAAGTGCGACATCTGCAAAATGATGCTCTGCATAGGTGTTGGCCTTGTTCAGAAGGTCGGTACATGCATGCATATCAGCAAAAGCCCGGATTCCTAAGCAGTTGACAGGGTGAAGCTGGGATTCCAAAAATTCACAGCAGGTCTTCTTCACATCCTGTAACTGTAAGAGACCAGCTGCTGGAAGAAGTACCTGTACATTTTGTTCTGTAACCTGAATTTCTGCAGTGTAAACGTAATCAATTAACATCCTCAGGGTCCAGCCATCTACCTCTTTTATTCTAACTCTCTTTGCTCAGCTTTCACTCATCTTACCTGTAAACATGGCATGAAAATAAGGACTACAGGCAGCCAGCACCAGTCTATGAGCAGAGATTTCCATGTCTTCTGCCACAATTGTGACATCGCATAGCAAATTTTGACTTCTTAATTCGTTCATGACTTTAAAAGCTTTCTTCATATGCCAAGGATTCGCTGTCACTGGGCAGTGTTTTTCGGTATTATCATCTTTTGAATCGAGAGGCTTCTGATGACCCTGCTTTGTGCATGCGGGAGGCAGCGGCGGCGTCTCCATTGTGGCTCCTCTCGGGCTTCAGAACGCAGGCACCGACCGCCGCCGCCAGCACCATTCCAGCCGCGGACGCCCGCACTGCCCGCCCGCCAAGCTGTGTTCCATCCGCCCCGGAGGGGGCGCCACGCTCGCCTCACCGCGCGCCACCACCTGCGGCGGCGGCCCCCGCGGCCATGGCGCGCTCCTTCTACTGCGTGGCTTCCGCGCTCGCCCGAGTGCGGGGCGGCGGCGGCGGCGGGACCGGCGGGCCGACATCGTGTGGTATTTTTCTTTCTGTTACTGGCTTATTTCACTTAACATAATGTCCTCTAGGTTCCTCCATGTTAACGTAAATGACAGGAGTTTATTCTGTTTTATTAATGAACATTATTCCTGTGTGTATGTGCACGTGTGTGTGTAACATTTTCTTCATTCATTTGTAGATGGGCACTGATTCACTGTTGGTAAGAATGTAAATTGGTACAACAGGAAAAACAGTGTGGAAGTTTTTCAAGAAATTACAAATAGAATTACCATATGCATTCACCGGTTATATATCAAAAGGAAATAAAATCAGTATGTTAAAAGGAGGCCGGGAGTGGTGGCTCATGCCTGTAATCTCAGCACTTTAGTTGGCTGAGGTGGGCGGATCACCTGGGTACAGAGTTCAAGACCAGCCTCACCAACATAAAGATACCCTGCCTCTATTAAAAACACAAAATTAGAGGGGTGTAGCTACTTGGGAGGCTGAGGCAAAAGAATCCCTTGAATCTGGAAGGCAGAGGTTGTGGTGAGCCGAGATTGCATCATTGGGCTCCAACCTTTGCAACAAGAGTGAAACTCCACCTAAAATTAAAAAAAAAAAAATTGCACTCCTTTGTTTATTGATGCAGTATTCACAATAATCAAAACCATTATTTATTCTGAGTATTCCTTAATTTATCTGTTTTGATGCATTACACTCTAAACTTATTTCCACTTTTGGAAACTTATGAGTAACTGATTCTTTGCATGTTGCCTTCCTGTTTATGCAGTCTAGAAAACAATTTTTTTTATTTCTTCTCATCTAATTTCATATAGAAATAAATATATTTGTATTTTATATTAATTTGCCTTTTATAAAGTATATGACTACCTTAATTCTGCTCAGCATTTTAGTTTACTAGTCCTCTCTTCAATTCAGTGTATTTTAATATGCCATTTGTATGCTGTACATTAAATTGTTTTACTACATTTCCAGTAGTTTACTTTCCATTTGCCTCTTTTCCAAATATGACTTGTCAAACTCATAGGGTTTTTTTTCCACATTATTTTGGTTTCTTATTATTTCATTATGTTGGACAAATATTTAAATATAAACCTCACATCTGAGTTTTATGTGCCATATAATTTATCTAATGCTTCATGCTAGTAGCTCATCTCCTTGTGTGCAACATACTTTATAATTTCATTCTCACATATGGAAGAAAGCACACACTGGATGCCTGCAAGCACTTTATCTGTGTTTATTCCATTTGCCTTGTCAGAAGCTGAACAACCCACATAAATTTAACATCTTTGTGATCAGATGCATCTGAATGGAGCGCTGGCCTCTTAGGTTGACATTTCTCTCAAACATTACCTTTATTTACTTCTGATCCTGAGAAGTTTCCATAATTTTTTTCAACTATATTAGGTATTTTGTGAATTCTTGTGACTTCTTGGTGATTTTATTATCTGCATTAAGTTTTTGAAGCATGTTATTTTCCTGAAAAGCAGAAATGTCAACAATTGCATGCATGAGTAAAATATTTTATCGAGAATTTCTGTGTCATAGAACACCACATCATGAGAAATTCCAAGTTTCTTCATCTGAAATACTGGTAGCTTCAAGAGACCATATTGTAATACTTTGTAAAATGTGTTTAGTTTGTTTACCATTGGAAAATTAATTATGTACTATGTACAGATTTCTGAAATACTTCACTGCAGTAAATAGTATATGGTATGAATTATTGTTTTCTTTAACATAAAATAAACATGGGTAAAACTACTTATGTGAATTCAGATCTTTTGGCTTCAATTGCCAGTCTACTTTATTAGCACTTTCCTAACTCCATAAAATGTATAATTTGAATTTTTGTTTAATCCAGAATTTATTGAAAATAATTTTTTTTAATGTGGTAATGTTACTATTGCAATTGAGGACATTTTCAATAAATATCTTAAACTTAAGGCCCTAAGTATTTCTTCTGTACTAGAAATCAGATTTCTCTGGCACAACTCCATTACCTGTGACAACATTTATGGAAACTACAAATGTCAGGACACTATTTCAACACTGCACTCAGTTGTTCATATCTAAATATCTTGTTAGCTATGAAACAAACCAAATAGAAATGCTGAATATATAGTACAAATACATAGAGTCTTCATTAGTTCTTTAATAACACTATTTACACTATTTCAAGTACAAGAGTTTCTTTATCTAGGTTCTAAAGGGCATAAACAATGATGCATAAAGTCAGATTTATTTTTATAAACTTTTGATGCTTCTTTTGCTGAGCATCTTACTGTGAATATAGGGAGACAAAGACAAATGCACATGTAAGTCATTAGTGGTCACATGAGTTTTGCTCATATGGCTTTTTGCTTATATGGATGTTGTAAATAACAAGATAAAATCATGAAGTTTGATAAACTCATCTGTGCCCTGTGAACTTTAGTCCACTTACTGTAAAACTCAATTCAGTCGCTATTTATTAGTTTAAAAACGGTTTTAAAAGCTGCAAACCAAATTTTATTACATATTTCTGAATCAGGGAGTGGTAATCTGTGACAGTGTCCCTTTGTCACAGACTCTTTTGTGAAGAAAAGCTCTGCGTAAAATAAAATAAATAAGAGTTTCCAAATTCTATTTTTAAAGAAGCTTGAGATTTCTTCTACAACTAACCTTCTCTCTATAGTTGCCTTTAAGCAGGGTTTGGTCCCTACGTTATCTTTTTAAGGTTTAATTTCTGGAAAATTTTCAGCAAATATCTCCATGCTTTGTCCAAGTTTGTTTGTTTTTGCTTTGGAGAAGGCGAACATCTTCAGTTGAGGATGAATGCCTGTCCCCAAGCCTACGTGTGTTTCTTGAAGTTAAAGCTGATCGAAGTCTTCATTTCTCCAGCATCCTTCCCCAGGCCATCTTTTTTCCAAACCATCTACTTCAACATTTTGTAACCTTTGTTGCTGTCAGTAATTTCAGAATAAACAGATGCAGGAGCATCATCTCTTTGGAAGGTTTCTTCACTTCCAATCTACTCCCTATGTTTTCCAGCTATATCTGTATATTTTAGATTGTTCAATGTCTATTTGTCTTTGTAGTCTGTATCCTGTGAACTATGTCTTACTTGTACTTTCTTTAATTATTTTATTTCCAACTCTTTTTTCTCCTAACTTAGTGTTGAACCAATAAGCAATTTGTCTTTCTTACCAAAACAGGTGAGCTCTAACCTGTTGCCATTCACAGGCATCACAGCTATCACTACCAGAACGAATGAGAAAGGGTAACACAGTCTCTCCAAGTTTTACTTCCCATCTATGCTCAAGGACATAAAGGTCACACTTAGTTTTCAGCTAAACAATCCATTTTCCAATAACAATGGTTCAATTTTGACTGCCTTGGTCTACAGGACACAACTTTGTAAGTCATCGTTAAAATAAATTTCTGAATAAAACTTACTGACACCAACTTCAGGGATTCAAAGAGTATGCTTTAGATTATTTTCTCATCCAATTATAGCAGGTTTTACAATGGTAATGATAAAAAGTGCTCCTGTCGGCAACTCGGGATCTAATGGCAATTACTCTAATACACGGAGGTCATTTTTTCCCCTCATTTTCTTCCTCAGTATCTTCTACAGTGACGCAGCCTTCACTGATAATGTAAAGAGGGACGGTGCTGTGGCCATAAAGGATGCCTGTGGAGCCAGAGCGATGCGAGTGCATGCAGCGAAAGGCAGTCTCACCCAGGCTGGCTGCTGTGGTCCTCTTCAGGACGCCCTGGCATGTGTTTCCTGGAGTCAAACAGGGCTGTGGGCAATGATCAAGGGGACAGCTGATGTCCCTGCCTGATCTGCATGACCTGAAACCTGAGAAAAAATCCTTGGAAAGATTACATCTTCCCCAGCTATGGGAACAGGGGGAGGAGCGTCGGAGTAGTCAAGGAGCCAGAAGCCCTCTGCAGTTCTTAGGTTGAGCCAGAAACAGTGGCCAAGAGAGTTTTAAATAAAGTTTGTGTGTGGCTAGATATCAACCACTGATTACTCTTATTTTTATTCCACATTTATTGAGCTATGATTTGCATATTGAAAAGTGTACATATTTAGGGTGTACAATACAGTGCTTTGAGATGTGTATACATCTTTAAATTATCTTAATAAAGCCGGTTAACGTATCTGTCCCCTCACATAGTTGCTTTACACTTTTCTGTGTGTGTGGTAAGAGCACATAAGATCAATTTTTGTAACAAATCTGAAGTACACTTACTATTAATAGTCACTATTTCTGCACATTACACCCCCAGCAGTCTTTTATTATATAAATGAAGATGTGCACCCTTTGATGAATATCTCCCCACAGTTCCCCGCTCCCTAGCCCATGGTAACTATCTTTGTACTCTGTTTCTTTTCTTTCTTTTCTTTTCTTTCTTTTTTTTTTTCCTTTTTAAGATTTCACATACAAATGAGATTGTGTAGTATTTTTCTTTCTGCATTTCGCTTATTTCACTTAGCATAATCTCTTCAAGGTTCATAAATATTGTTATAAATAAAAGATTTTCATTCTCTATTAAAGGTGAAATTATCTTTTTCACACAGTTTATTCATTTATTTGTATTAGTGAAGTGCAGAAGCCTTGGCGATACTGATTTCATGTCCGTTGGCTATATACTCCGAATTGAGATTAGTGGTACTTCCAGTTTAAAAATTTTAAGGGGGGATCCAAGATGGCAGATTATACACAACTCCAGTGCAAAACACCCAACGAGAGAGACGCAGAAACCCAGAGATCTCCTAGCTCCAACCGAGGTGCCAGGTGTATTTCAGTGGGTTTGGTCCGAGGGTGAGCAAAGCCCACTCAGGGCAGACTGAGGTGGGGTGGGG
>PVKV010006678.1:14607-102882 GCA_004027835.1 Alouatta palliata
GGAGACTGCCAGGTGTGGCTGGGCGGGTCCCTAACCTCCCCAACAAACCCTAGAGGGCTGAAGCACTGACTCTAGTGGGTTGCTTAGCCAGTGCCACACTCTGAGATGAACCCTGAATGATCCAGCCCAGTGAAGGAAGGGCACAACCCCCTACTAGAGGGGTGGGACTGGGCTACATGTTTTAACAAAACCACAGGAAGCCTACGTAGCAACGGGACAGCTTTCTCAACAACCCAGCAGTACCAACAGGTCAGAAGAAGAGGAGGGCCTCATCTCTCAGCATAAACAAAAATGACACAGGAAGCTTCCCTAGTAATCTGAAGCAGTCCCTAGAAACTCAGTAGTGCCCCCCACAGGCAGACAAGAGACCTCATCAAGCAGCTCTCTGACACCACAGCCAGGTAAACCCACAAAGATAGGGAAAAGCCAGCGCAAAAAAGATGAAATCATCAAAAACCAGATCACCTCTTCTCCTTCAAGGGATCACAACTCCTCAACAACACAGTATCACAACTTGACCGGGAAGGAGTGTGAAGAATTGACGGAAACAGGATTCAGAAGGTGGATAATAACAAACTTTTCAGAACTAAAGGAACATGTTCTAACTCAATGCAAAGGAACCAAAAACTTTGAAAAAATGTTAGACGAAATGCTAACTAGAATAACCAGCTTAGAGAAAAACATAAACGACTTGATGGAGTTGAAGAACACAGCATGTGAACTATGTGAAGCAAACACAAGTTTTAATAGCTGAATTGATCAAGCAGAGGAAAGGATATCAGAGATTGAAGATCAACTCAATGAAATAAAAAGAGAAGGCAATACAAGAGAAAAAAGAGTGAAAAGAAATGAACAAAGCCTCCAAGAAATATGGGATTATGTGAAAAAACCTAATCTACGCTTGATCGGTGTACCTGAATATGACGAGGAGAATGAATCCAAGCTGGAAAACACACTCCAGGATATTATCGAGGAGAACTTCCCAAGCCTAGCAAGGCAGTCCAAATTTCAAATTCAAGAAATACAGAGAACTCCACAAAGATATTCCTCAACAAGAGCAACCCAAGGCATATAATCGTTAGATTCACCAGGGTTGAAATGAAGGAAAAAATGCTAAGGGCAGCCAGAGAGAAAGGTCAGGTCACCCACAGAGGGAAGCCAATCAGACTCACTGCAGATCACTCAGCAGAAACCCTGCAAGCCAGAAGAGAGTGGGGGCCAATATTCATCATACTTGAAGAAAAGAACTTTCAACCCAGAATCTCATATCCAGCCATACCAAGCTTCATAAGTGAAGGAGAAATAAAATCCTTTACAGACAATTATTGAGAGATTTTGTTACCACCAGACCTGCCCTACAAGAGCTCCTGAAAGCAACACTAAACATGGAAAGGAACGAGTATTAGTCACTGCAAAAGCAAACCAGTTGGCAAAGGCCAAAAATGCAATGAAGAAAATGAGTCAACGAATGAGAAAGAAAATCAGCCAGTAACAAAATGGCAGGATCAAATTCACACATAACAATATTAACATTGAATGTAAATGACCTAAACGACCCAATCAAAAGAAAAAGATGACAAACTTTATAAAAAGTCAGAACCCATCCGTGTGCTGTATTCGAGAAACCCATCTCAAATACAAAGACACACATAGACTCAAAATAAAGGGATGGAAGAAGATTTACCAAAAAAATGGAGAACAAAAAAAGGAGAGGTTGCAATCCTAGTCCCTGATAAAATGAACTTCAAACCAACAAAGATCAAAAGAGATAAAGAAGGACATTACATAATGGTAAAAGGATCAATCCAACAAAAAGAGCTAACTATCCTAAATATATATGCCCCCAACACAGGAGCAACCAGATACATAAAGCAAGTTGTTAATGACCTAAAATGAGATTTAGACTCCCACACACTAATAATCAGAGACTTCAATACTTCACTGTCAATATTAGACAGATCAACTAGACAGAAAATTAACAAGTACATCCAGGACTTGAATGCAAAGCTGGACCAAACGGATGTAATAGACATATACACAACGCTCCATCCCAAATCCACAGAATATACATTTTTCTCAGCACCAAATTGCACATACTCTAAAATTGACCACATCATTGGAAACAAATCACTCCTCAGCAAATGCAAAAGAACAGAAATCATACCAAACAGTCTATCAGACCACAGCACAATCAGACTAGAAATCAGGATCAAGAAGCACACTCAAACCCACACGACCACTTGGAAACTGAGCAACTTGCTTCCGAATGTTGACTCAAAAAACAGTGAAATGAAAGCAGAAATAAAGATGTTCTTCGAAACCAACCAGAATGAAGACACAACTTACCAGAATCTCTGGGACACCTTTAAAGCAGTATTGAGAGGGAAATTTATAGCAATAAATGTCCACCAGAGAAGAGAGGAAAGATCTAAAATCGACACCCTATCATCAAAATTGAAAGAACTAGAGGAGCAAGATCAACAAAACTCAAAAGCTAGCAGAACACAACAGATAACTAAGATCAGAGCAGAACTGAAGGAGACAGAGACACAAAAAACCCTTCAAAAAAAGTCTAAATCCAGGAGCTGGTTTTTTGAAAAGATCAACAAAATAGACAGACCACTAGCCAGATTAATAAAAAAGAAAAAGGAGAAGAATCAAATAGATGCAACAAAAAATGATAAAGGGGATATCACTACTGATCCCACAGAAATACAAACTACCATCAGAGATTACTACAAACAGCTCTACTCACATAAAGCGGTAAACCAGGAAGAAATGGATAGATTCCTAGACACCTGTAATCTACCAAAACTAAACCAAGAGGAAGCTGAAACCCTGAATAGACCAATAACAAGGGCTGAAGTAGAGGCAGCAATCAATAGCGTACCAATCAAAAAAAGTCCAGGTCCACACGGGTTCACAACCAAATTCTACCAGACATACAAAGAGGAGCTGGTTCCATTCCTTCTGAAACTGTATCAAACAATACAAAAGGAGGGAATCCTCCCTAACTCATTTTATGAGACCAATATCATCCTGATACCAAAACCAGGTAGAGACTCAACTAAAAAAGAAAACCTCAGGCCAATATCCATGATGAACATCAATGCAAAAATCTTCAATAAAATACTGGCAAACAGATTGCAACAGCACATCAGGAAGCTTATCCATCACGACCAAGTAGGCTTCATCCCGGGGATGCAAGGCTGGTTCAACATACGCAAATCCATAAATGTAATCCATCACATAAACGGAATCAAAGACAAAAACCACACGATTATCTCAATAGATGTAGAGAAGGCCTTCGATAAAATTCAACAGCGCTTCATGCTAAAAACTCTCAATAAACTAGGTATTGATGGAAAGTATCATAAAATGATAAAAGCTATATATGACAAACCTACAGCCAATATCATACTGAACGGGCAAAAGCTGGAAGAATTCCCTTTGAAATCAGGCATTAGACAAGGATGCCCTCTCTCACCACTCCTATTCAACATAGCATTGGAAGTTCTAGCCAGAGCAATCAGGCAGGAAAAAGAAATAAAAGGTATTCTATTAGGAAAGGAGGAAGTCAAACTGTCTCTATTTGCAGATGACATGATTGTATATCTAGAAGAACCCATCATCTCAGCCCAAAATCTTCTCAAACTGATAAGCAACTTCAGCAAAGTCTCAGCATACAAATCAATGTGCAAAAATCACAAGCATTCCTATATACCAATAACAGACAAACAGACAGCCAAATCAAGAGCAAACTCTCATTCACAATTGCTACAAAGAGAATAAAATACCTAGGAATACAACTAACAAAGGATGTAAAGGACCTCTTCAAGGAGAACTACAAATCACTGCTCAATGAAATAAGACAGGACACAAACAGACGGAGAAACATTCCATGCTCATGGTTAGGAAGAATCAATAACATGAAAATGGCCATACTGCCCAAAGTAATCTATAGATTCAATGCTATACCCATCAAGCTACCGATGACCTTCTTCACAGAACTGGAAAAAAACACTTTAAACTTCATATGGAATCACAACAGACCCTGCATAGCCAAGACAATCCTAAGCAAAAAGAACAAAGCCAGAGGCATCAACTGCCAGACTTCAAACTGTACTACAAGCCTACAGTAATCAAAACAGCATGGTACTGGTACCAAAACATAGACATAGACCAATGGAACACAACAGAGACCCCAGAAGAAACACCACACATCTACAACCATCTGATCTTTGACAAACCCAGCAAAAACAAGCAATGGGGAAAGGACTCCATGTTTAATAGATGGTGTTGGGAAAACTGGCTAGCAATGTGCAGAAAGCAGAAACTGGACCCCTACCTGTCACCTTACAATACAATTAACTCCAGATGGATCAACGATTTAAACATAAAACCTAACACTGTAAAAACACTAGAAGAAAATGTAGGCAAAACCATCCAGGACATAGGCATAGGCAAGGACTTCATGACTAAAATACCAAAAGCAATGGCAATAAAAGCCAGGATAGACAAATGGGATCTAATTAAAAATGGATCTAATTAAACTCCAGAGCTTCCGTACAGCAAAAGAAACCATCATTAGAGTGAATCGGCAACCAACAGAATGGGAAAAAATTTTGCAATCTATCCATCTGACAAAAGGCTAATATCCAGAATCTACAAAGAACTAAAACATATACACAAGAAAAAAACAACCCCATTCAAAAGTAGGCGAAGGATATGAACAGACACTTTTCAAAAGAGGACATATATGAGGCCAACAAACATAAGAAAAAATGCTCATCATTACTGGTCTTTAGAGAAATGCAAATCATCTCACGCCAGTTAGAATGGCGATCATTAAAAAATCGGGAAACAACAGATGCTAGAGAGGATGTGGAGAAATAGAAACACTCTTACACAGTTGGTGGAAGTGTAAATTAGTTCACCCATTGTGGAAGTCAGTGCGGCGATTTCTCAAGCATCTAGAAATAGAAATTCCATTTGACCCAGCAATCCCACTATTGGGTATATACCCAAAGAACTATAAATCATTCTACTATAAAGACACATGCACGCGTATGTTCATTGCAGCCCTGTGTACAATAGCAAAGATCTGGAACCAATCCAAATGCCCATCAACGATAGACTGGACGAAGAAAACGTGATACATATACACCATGGAATACTACACAGCCATCAAAAACGATGAGTTCGTGTTCTTTGTACAGACTTGGATGAATCTGGAAACCATCATTTTCAGCAAACTGACCCAAGAACAGAAAGCCAAGCACTGTATGTTCTCACTCATAGGTGGGTGTTGAACAACAAGAACACGTGGACTCAGGGAGAGGAGCATCACACACAGGGGACAGTCAGGGGACATAGGGGAGAGACAATGGGGGTTGAGAAGGGAGTGGAGGGTGGGGAGGGATAACATGGGGAGAAATGCCAGATACAGTATGCACCAAATGTAAAATAAATTTAAAAAAAATTTTTAAGGAAATTCCATACTTTTTTTTTAATTATGGCTGCACCAGTGGACATGCTCAGCAACAGTGTACAAATATTCTCTTTCCTCTGCACCCTAACAGTGTACAAATATTCTCTTACCTCTGCACCCCCAAAGAAAGCCAAGGAAAACCAAAGCACACCTGGGAAGTAGGAGAGGGCCCGTGCTGGAGTTAAAGCCACATTCAGCCATGCCTGCCAGAGGAGTAGAGAGGTTTGTGCAAAGTACACCCCATCCCGGGCAATGCAACAATTATGTAGCCCTGAGGCAACCTCCCCTGCACCCAGCCTAAACATAGTCTCTTTGGCTCCCTGACATCTTTGGCACCCAAAAGATCAAATAGTGGGGGGCAGTCCCACCCAAGAGCAGAGGAAGCAGATGTCCTTCAAGAATGAGACAGGTAGTTTCCTGTGGGCAGGGCCCAGGCAGGAGAGTCACATCATGTGGGAGCAGGGTCCAGGAATATGTGCAATCCCCACTGGCAACACCCCTTTTCCAAGAAGGCAAAGGCCCACCACGGTCATCTACTGCTCATCCTAAATAAAACACGCAACCATCAGGTGGGACATGGAGACCAAAGGAGCTTCCATATCTGAGACAAGTATGAAGACCAGAGCTCCAGAATCATTACGACCACCCAATCTATAGAAATAGGTTTGGAAAGAAAAACAATAATTAAACAATCTCAGAAAAGTTTCAACCTGATGAACTCAAAAGTGTTATTTGTTGAAGACGCTGAGTTAGACCAAGGAGGATCTAGGCTCCTCAGATATATGGCAGACAGAGCAAGAGGGAGGACTGAGCAGAGGCCAGAGCTCAGGCAGGATACAGCACAATGCCACCGCCATGGCATCCAGAAAGAAGGAGTGCCCAATGGGTGACTGGCCTGAAAGGCCAGCGTTTGAGTAATAGAGATCCTTGCTCCGTCCTGTTCCTGGTTTCGTCTCCAATCCTGTGTCGCCATGGGGCAACATTTCTCAATGAGAGGAGAGGGCTGGAGGAGTAAGAACCATCTAGAACCATCTACTTTGACTTCAGTCTGCACCCATCCTGCAGGAGGACAATGAACTCCTGAGAGGCTTTTGTCCCTAGGTGTGGTGTGCCAGTTTTGATCCTAAAAAAGAGGTCGCTCACGATGGGGAGGAGATTTCAACCCCTGCGGATCAGAGGCAGCTCCCCATGTGGTCCAAGCTTTCACAAACCCAAACTTAAACAGCCAGAAAAATGACTGATAACCAGCCAAACGACCCAAGCAGAGATGGGGAGAGACAGATAAAAGAGAGAGAGAGAGAGAGAGAGAGAGAGAGAGAGAGAGAGAGGCAGACACAAACAGGAATAGAGAGAGGAGAGAAAGAGAGATATACACACACAGACATACAGCAGTGGCACAGAAGCACCCACCCCCACGCATCCCCTGAGGCTGCTGGGTTCCTGGTGGTGCTCTCCGGGAGAATGACCCTCATTTCAGGGAGCAGCCTATGGGCACAGGCAGGCCTCTCCTCGAGATCACAGGGGTCATGACTTTTGGGGAGACTCACCCACACACCGTCCGGGCAGGCCTGAGGCTGGGATCCTGCTCTCCGAAACTCCACCTGAGGTTTCTTCATTCCTGTCACTCTCCGCCACCCCTGGCATTTTCCTAGCATCCGGGGAACCTCCTGTCGACCCCCTGGAGAGGTCAGGTGGGAGCCTCGACACCGACCCACTGTTGCCTCCTGCTTCACCCGCTTTACCAAGCCTCAGGGTCCCATCTCCCAGGCGACGGTGGGGGTCACTGTGACGAGCGAATCCGCTTGTTCCTCGCGCATGCGCATTGCCTAGGCCGACTCGCGCTTTGCTTCTGGAAGTCAGGCTGTGGCCCCTTTAAGAAATGGCCGTGGTGCTGAGGCAGCGGAGTATACAACGGGCAAGGCAGCGGTGTATGAGGACGGGGAAGGGCAGGGTGCGGCGTGGGAGAAGGGGCTGTGCTAGACCCAGGCCCGGACCCCCGGGCCTCCTGTCCTCAGGACCTCCTTGAGCCATCCTCTGGTTTGGTTCCGGTGGAGGAGGAGCTTCAGCGCGCTGGCTGGGATCTCCAGACTCCTCTACCTATCTGGTGTAGGATCCCACTGGGTCAGCAGCGATGGGGTGACAATCTGATGAGGTGGGGAGGGCCTCGCTGGGGCACAGAGAGATCCCACGGGCCTCAACGCGAGGTGTCAGCTGGAAATTCACAGACCCATGAACTCACTTCCTCCCTCCTCCTCCTCCCTGTGTGGAGCAGTTGCTGCCCTTATCTGCAAAGCCCAGGGGCTCCTGCATCCGCACACTGCTTTCTAGGACACGTGCAAACAGGAACAGGGACAAGTCCGAGGTGGAGAAAATGTGACCACATATGGTACTGGTGTCCCCCAAGAAAAAATGGAGTCAGCCTGTGATGGCGAGATTGTCAATGATGTCTAGGCATGCACCCAGAGGGCACTGGAGACTCTCCAAGAAAGCCAAGAACAAGCAAAGCACACGTGGGAACCAGGAGAGGGCCTGTGCTGCAGTCCAAGCCGCATTCAGGGATGCCTGCTGGAGGAGGAGAGAGGTTTCTGCAAAGTACACCTCCCCCTCACTGCTCCACCAATTAGGTAGCCCTGAGGCAACCACCCCTGCACCCAGCCAAAACCCAGTCCCTTTTGGCTTCTCTCAGTGTGTAGTGAATGAGCAGCAGCCTCTGTTTAAGACGTGTGGTCTCTCTGCAAAAGTGACAGCTCAAGCACGTGCAAACCTTTTTCATTTCATGCTTTCTTTGTATACTTCCACACAACCATACAGAAAGAGATTTGAATGACCGTTTTTGCCGTTGCAACTATTGCTACTACTACTAAAAAGTTCTATTTTCTCTGTTATGTATTTTACCACCTAATGACACCTTCACAGGGTCTTATGCCCAACATATAATTACTGATTCTAGTTGGTATGGATTTTTGTGTATTGTCCATTTCAATATATTTAAGGTTTTATTTTGTAACAAGTCTTGGTTTATGAACATTAAAATAAAATCCAAAAGTATCCATATTCATGGAAAGGGTATTCTAGATTGCAAACATAGTAATAAATTGTAGACTTCATAAAATTAGAGCTCAAGTAAGAATATCACTTCCATTTATGGAAGCATGTAGAAACTCCAGTTTCCTTTCCTGTCATTAAATTCAGGTCATGGGATCTGTCAATTGCTCTCCCATTTCAATGGATTTTATGTTTCCCACATATTATTTTGTCCTCCATCCCAAAAAGGTAAAATGTTTTCTCCTGAAAACAGTTTTCTACATGTTTTCTCTTGAAAACACTGACATATTCTATTTTGGATTTTATTTTATTTGTGTTAGAGAGATTTAACATAAGATCTACCCTCTTAGCAAAGTTTTAAGTACACAATTCAGTACTGTTAACTAAAGGCACTATTTTGTGCCTCTAGACCTCTAGGACATATTCATGTTGCATAATTAAAACCTTGTACCCTTTGACTAATACCTCGCTCTTTTCCCCTCCCCAAGTCCCTGGCAAGCACCACTGTACTCTCTGCCTCTATAGATTTGACTATTCTAGATTTCTCATAAAAGTGGATCACATAGGATTATCACTCTGTGACTGTCTTATTTCACTTAGCATAGTGTTCTCCAGGTTTATCCATGTTGTTGCAATGCATTTCCTTCTTTTGCTAAGACTAGATAATATTCCATTGTATATATACACCATATTTTCTTTACTCATTCACCCATCTATGGATATTAGGTTGCTTCCATGTCTTGGCTATTGTAAGTAATGTTGTAATAAACATGAACATACTGACATCTCTTTGAGATCCTGATGCTAGTTCCTCTGGCTATATACCCAGAAGGTGAGATTGCTCTACGCTGTTCTTTATAGTGACTGCACCAGCTAACATTTCCACCAGCAGGGTTTCAATTTTGCTACATTCTCACCAATCCTTGTTATCTATTTTTTGATATATTAGTCAATCTAACAGATGTGAGGTGACATCTGACTGTTGTTTTGATTTGGATTTTCCAGATGATTAGTGTTGAGTACCTTGTTATATGCTTCATGGCCGTTTGTATGTCTTCTTTTGAAGAAATGCTTTGTCAAGTCCTTTGCTCACTTTTTAGTTGGGCTTTTTTTTGTTTTTTCTTTTGAGTTGTGGGAGTTGCTTATATGTTTTGGATATTAACACTTCATCAGATAAATGATTTACAAGTATTTTCACCCGTTATCTAGGTTGCCTTTTTAGTCTGTTGACGGTTTTCTTTGCTGTTACAGAAGTTGTTCAGTTTGATACAATCCCGCTTGTATATTTTTGTTTTTCTTGCCTGTGTTTTTGATATCATATCTAATAAATCATTGCCAAGGCCAATGTTAAGAAGATTTCCCCATGTACTCTTCTAAGAATTTTAAATGTAAGCCTTTAATCCATTTGAGCTGATTTTTTATATTACATGAAAAAAGGTCCAATTTTATTCTTTTGCATGTTAACATTCAGTTTTCCAAGTAGCATTTATTGAAGTGACTATCTTTTCCCCATTTAATATTCTTGTGGAAAATTAATTGACTCGTTACTTCATTTATCAATAAAAGGTACTCCCTTATTTTTCATTAGCCAATCATATTTGTTTTCATCATTGAAAAACCTCTTTTCTCCAACTTCTTCAAAGTAATTCCTACATGATCCCAAGACTACAGCATGTCTGTTAACACATATGTACATTCAGGTTTAGCTACAACTGACCTTCACTTAAAAATATTGTTCATGGTTTTATTAGGTTTTAAGGGTTACTGTCCATAAATAAACCTTAATAAGCTAAGAATCTACTTCTTTTACTGTTCTCCATAATACACTGGCCTCCTATCACCTGTTAATGTCTTACATGAAGAACAAACATCACTTAACTCACATTGCAATGTTGGACTTCCGTATATAAGCCTTCAAATTAGCACATTCCTATGCTTGAGAAAAATAGATCCAGGATGATAATACCACAAGTATTAACCCTAACACATCCGAGTAGATTAAATGATATCAAAACATTTTGATAAATAAAAATTGATACTTAATGCTGGATGCAGTGGCTGACACCTTTAATCTCAGCAATTTGGTAGGCTGAGGCAGGCAGATTACCAGAGATCTGGAGTTCAAGACCAGCCTGACCAGCATGGAGAAATCTCATCTCAACTAAAAATACAAAATTAACAGGGAGTGGTGACACAGGCCTGTAATCCCAGCTACTTTGGAGGTTGAGGCGGGAGAATTGCCTGAACCTGGGAGGTGGAGGTTCCAATGAGCCAAGATTGCATCATTACACTCCAGCCTGAGCAACAGGGGTGAAACTCCATCTCAAAAGAAAGATAATTAAAATTTAAATAGTAACTTAAGATGCTAGTTACTATTGTTGGTAATAGAAAAACAATAAGGGACTTACTGAATTATGTTTATTTAAAGGACATTTTGAAAATGGTTTATAGCAAAATGCATATGAAATTTATAGTACAATAAAAATAATAGACAATAAGTACATTTTCTAAAATGTTATTGTTTCTCAAAAACTGTATCAGTGAATAGATTTATATTTCTTTTAACAGAGTTCAGACAAATTGCAACCACTAATATTGGACTGTAGGCCTTTTATTTCTTTTGTGCACCAAAGGGAGTAAATCAAATATAAAATATGACTGACCAAAGATAATTCTTGGAAAAGAAAACATATCTTGGCAATAATGTAACCTGGAATTTTCTTATTAATAAATGAGAAGTGTGTTTGGTGGACTGGATTTCCCATGAACTAATGCCCAGTTTGAATATTCTTCTTTTGAATACATAAACAGATGTGCACAAATTTTTTTTGCCATTTTTGTTACTCAGAAGCTTTAAGAAGAAAGTTGCCCAAATAAAATACTGACTGTGGAACAATTATTTAGAATGCAAATGTGTCCCTTTGTTTTATTTTTAATGACCTTTAGCCCTTACTCCATACTCCAGGTTGGTTTCAGTTGAGTAAACACAACTTTGTTTAGTGTAAAGAATAACGACTCAAATGATAGAGAATACATGGCTGGTAGAGATCACTTCTTAATCTGAAATCAGCTTTGTCATTGAACGCTTCATCTATAATATTTTATGTGCAGTATAGACGTTTTGTCTATACTGTGATAAGAGATTTGTCACCAAACCGGTTAAATGTCCATGTAGTTTTTACCATTTTACCTGTCATTGGGTAGATAAAGAGATGGGGTACATAAAGGGTCTGATAAAAGGCCATCGAATTGATGGCCCACAGTGATTTTTTGGAATAACTAGTAGATGACAGCCCAATTATTAAAATGTAGATTTTTAAAAATTGTGGCCAGGCACAGTGGCTCATGCCTGCTCCCCAGCACTTTGGGAGGCCAAGGCAGGTGGATCACCAGGGGTTAGGAGTTCAAGACCAGCCTGGCCAACATGGTGAAACCCTGTCTCTACTAAAAATACAAAAATTAGCCAGGCATGGTGGCATGTGCCTATAATCCCAGCTACTCAAGAGGCTGAGGCAGGAGAATTGCTTGAACCCTGGAGTTGGATGTTGCAGTGGGCCAAGATTGGCCATTGCACTCCAGCCTGGGTGACAGAGCAACACTCCTTCTCAAAAAAAAAAAAAAGTAGCCATTTTCCACTGTACCCCACTGTGCCCCCATCTCATAATTCTAAGCACTAACTACTGTTCCCATTTAATAGTAGAGATGCGTGGACATATACTCTCCAAAGAAAGCCTTGGTGGCACGTAATCTGGTTACAAGACAAACTTTTTTAAATTGTATTTTTATCCTGGCAACTTGGGGGCACATGGGATCCATATGGTTGGCCCTTTTTAATTGTCTTCATCTGTAATCCCAGCTACTCGGGAGGCTCAGGCAGGAGAATCACTTGAACCCTGGGTCTGCACCTCCTGAGTAACTGGGGTGACATTTCTATGGTACACTTGCAAATCTGATTAGGGATAAGCTTTCTTTTCATTCAGTAACATAGGAACCAGATTTTAATCTTCACAAGTGACAAAAAAAAAATCTTTATTTTTAAAAAGGAAAACAATAAAACTTTGAGCTTAAAATCTGAGCAATTTATTGAAAAGATCAAACTATAAGAAAGTAGTTTAAACAGTTTAAGCTTCATAACTGCCACACCACACAGCCTCATAGTGCTCAGTAGTTACATTAATTTTTTTTAACTTTTGAATATATTGAACATCGTGGAACTGAAGTTGGAGAAGTTGGTGCTTTGTGGAATTTTATATTGGCAGGTGAGTTTTCTCAACCTCTTGTTGAAATGAAGTTACTTATAACTGTTTCTCTAGTGTACTCTGTTTTATGCTGAGTCCAACTTACCGTTTTCAAAGCTAAGTACAATAAAAATGACATAACTAAATATAAACATGTTAGTAGAACACTGTATATGAAACCAGCATTTATATTAAATGATTCCTTTTGTTCTTATTGGCAATATCTTATTGTGCCCCTTTGAGCTATAAATTTTGACAGTAAGTCCTAGTTCTGAGAAACTTTCTCATCTTAAACTAAACCTTATTTTGAACTAAACCGCATATATATAAGCATTTATTTTCGCACAAAGTTTTCATAGAAAAAAGAAGTCCATGGAGAATTCCAGCTTTGAGAAAAGTTTTCCAATTCTGTGTTTGAAATGCAGTTACAGAGGGGGCATCAAGAGAGTTACAAAACTAGCAAATGGACTATAAAGTAAGCTCCTTAAGATGATTTAATTTGTTTAAACTTTTTAAAAGTTCAATACTTATTTTGATTGAAAATTAAATGTTACCAGGGAGGTTGATGCTACACGGTTATATAATTAGCTTAATTAATTGATATAGGTCATGAAGTAGATGCCCTATTCGAGTAAAGTTAGTTCCAGAATTCTAGAGGGAGCCTCTCGTGTCCTTAAGAATGAAGCTAAGTCCGCATTATGGTAGTTGTTATTATAACTTTAGTGGGGACAAATCCTGAGAAGACAATTGTGTGACGTATTGTCAAAGCGTGAGTTCTGGTGATGGGCATATCTAGGTGTGCAATGAGTAGATTTTAATGAACATTGTATTATCATCATTATTATAATTGTTGGATCATGACACCATAGTTATAAACACTGTAGCTCTGGATTCAGAAATTCCTAAGTTTGAAGCCTACAAGTGACATGACAAGTGATATGACTTTGGACAAGTTACTTAAATGTTAAACCCTTTTCAGTTTTGCCACATTTAAAATTAGGATAATAACAAAAATGCCCACCTCGTACATCTGTGAGGCTTCTGATGGTCTATGAAAAGAACTTAGCATAATCTTCACACCTATATGTATAAGGCACTATCATAACAAGTGCTCAGTAAATGTCAAGTACTATTGTATAATAATGATTAATTTCATTATTATTAATTCTTTATGATCCCCTTCTCTCAATTTTCCCTATATCCCTGGCCATATTGCAGGTTGGATGAGTATAATACACATACTTACCATTATTCTAAGCTCCTGTGTCTTCTGTTCCTTTCCGCCTTTTCTTATCTTTTTTTTTTTTTTTTTTGAGAGAGTCTCACTCCATCACCAGGAGCCAGGCTGGAGTGCGATGGTGCAATATTGGCTCACTGCAACCTCTGCCTCCCGGGCTCAAGCAATTCTCCTACCTCAGCCTCCTGAGTAGCTGGGACTACAGGGGTGTGCCACCACACCCAGCTAGTTTTTGTATTTTTAGTAGAGAAGGGGTTTCACCATGTTGGCCAGGATGGTCTCGATCTCTTGACCTTGTGATCCACCCACTTCAGCCTCCCAAAGTGCTGGGATTACAGGTGTGAACCACGGCACCCAGCCTCCTCCTTTTCTTTCCTGTTGATTCTACATCACACATGGGCAGACTATTGGTCCAGCAAAAGTCCTCTCCTCAAAAAGTGGTGGGAAGGGAAGACGGAGCCAATCAACTCGATATGAACACCATAATGCACATCCAACAATGAACACCCATAAGTTCACTAGTTTAGCATAGTTTACTGGGGGAACAAAAGAAAATATCTGGCACCTTGGGCTCTGAGATGAGTGTAGATGGGCCTAGATGGGCATGAAGGGGCAGCAGTTGTGATGAAGGCACTCTTAAGATGGAGTGAGGTTATATATAGGGGTGCCCACTCAAGGGCCCTTCAATAATTTTCACTTATTCTCCAAGTAGCACTAGCTATGCTGTTTGTGTTTAGCTGGGTTTCAGGAAATGTACTGTTCGGCAGAGGACCTCTAGCTCTGTAAAGACTGGATGAGCTCAGAAAAGATTCTCAATGAGAAGAGTTAACGTTCTTAGAAAGTTATACCTGGTTACACAGGAGCTTGATCTCCATTTACTATTAAACATGCAGCAGTTTACAAAATGACTACTTGGGAATACTTGTTTATTATAAGAGCAATTCACACTAATATTAAGGAAATAATGTTTTCAGCAGTTATCCTTGGCCGTGACTTCCCTTCCATTCCCAGTTTCATATCTTAATTAGACCTTTAGCATGGCAGCAGCTTCCTGGCCTGTCTTCTTGACCCCAATCTTTTCAGTATCCAATTCATTTGACATCATGCTGTTGTAATAGTTTTGCTGAAACACAGCTCTGACCATGACACTTTGCTGAAACTGTAACTACCTTTCCATTACCAAGTTCATGAAGTCTACATTTGTCAGTTTGGCATTCCAAGATCTTCTTCAATCTCGTCTTTTTCTGCCTCCTTTTTGCCTTTCATCTGCTCACCTCTCTGCTCTCCTCCAACCAAAAGGAACCCCTGGCCGCATGTCCACTTTCCCTACATTGTACCTTTTTTTTATGCTCTTCCTAGCCCACTCAAAAATCCTCTTTTCTTCCTCCATCTATTTACATCCTGCTATATTCTTCTGAACTGAGATTAAATGAAACCTTTTTCTGTTCTATCCCAGTTCTGAAGACATATTTCTACTAAAAGTTTTTTTCTGATTTCTTGAACATGTATACATGAAAATCATACCTGAGTCATACACATTTGTTAAGCTCCTTTATTGCAATATTTAAGATATAGTAAATCAAGATATTTTGAGATCTAGAATGTAAACATTACATGTGTATACATACAAACACACATATGCATAGTGTGTGTATATATACACATTATGTGTGTGTGTGTGAGTACAAACACACATATACACACACATACATATCATGATCCAAGTCAGTTTTATGTGGATAATTCTATATCTGACAGGCAGGATATATATCTAAGAAACTTTTATTTTCCAAAATAGAACAGTTTATTCTGTAATATAAATGTTTGATTATGGATTGGACATGGAGACTTTGCACCTTGTAGATACCTAAAATGATATTCAGTAATTCCTTGACAGTTGTTCTTAGTAAAATCAATATGACTTTTGTTTTATGATTTGTAATACATCATAGCATGCATGAAGGAAAGTGTATAATTCATAAGTGTTCAATGAGTTATTCTTACACAAGTGTAATCACTCAGATTAAAAAAACAGAATTTTCCCAGATCCCTAAAAGCCTTCCTCATGCCATTTTGCAATCACCAGACCCACTTTTCTTCTCAAAGGTAACTATTATCTTCACCATAATTGTTTGTGCCAATGTGATATGTATTCATTTATGTCTGGTATAGTTTGCTGAGTATTGTTTTGATAGCAAATATAAAGAATATAAAGGACAATAAAAGTAAGTGAACATTGCTACAAGCAATACTTGTAGCAATGTTCTGTAGCAATGTTCACTTACTTTTATTATCCTTTATATTCTGTTGGATGAATATATATTTATCTATTCTAATGTTGATGGGCATTTGTGATACTGCCAGTTTGGAATATTATAAATGATGCTGCTACAGATATTTGTGCACATATTATTTGATAATAATAGGTATATATTTCTGTTAGATATATCCTTAGGATTGGGCTTTCAATATTATGCAATATCCATATAATCTGTTTAGGTAGACATTTCTACCTAAATTTTCCCAAGTGGCCATAACAGTTTATACTCCCACTAACAATGGATGAAATTTTCTATTCCTAGGAAATGCCTGTTCAAGTATTTTGCCCATTTCTCTATGGGGTTGTCTGTCTTGACTTATGAGTTTCAGGAATTCCAGATGATAGCATCCGACTATAGCATTTTTGGTAATTAAATATATTTTATAAATATCTTTCCCTACTTTGTAGTTTGCCATTTGACTGTCTTAATGATGCTTTCCTTTTTTTTTTTTTTTAAGCAAAATAGATTTAATTTTTTAGGTTTTACCCTCACAGCAAAATTGAACAAAAGGTACAGAGATTTTCCATATATCTCCTACCTCAGTATTCGCAGCCTCCCCAACTATCAGAGTAGTACATTTGTTACAATCAGTGAACCTTCATTGGTACATCATTATTACCCCAAATTCATATTCACACAAGGGTTCACTCTTGGTTCTCTAGGTTTGTACAAATGTATAATGATACACATCTACTTTGATGTCTTTTTGTCAAAAAAATTTCCTAAATTTAATGCGGAAATTTTATCATGTTTTTCATTTTATTTTCATTTTATTCATTTCAGTTTATTTATTTTATCAGTATTTTTTCTTAGAGTGAGTGTTTTCTTCTTCTTGTTTATGACATTCTTACCTACTCTAAGTGAATGAAAACTGTCTTTTATCTCCTATGTTTTCTTTTAGAAGCTTACCTTATCTCTTACATTTAGATATACAGTTCATCTGAAATAGAATTATTGTGTATTGCATAAAAAGGGACACAAAATTTATTTTCTTTATGAATGGGTATTTAATTGATGCAGCACTAACTATTTAAAAGACTGTATTTGTGTAGTGTCACATTTGTTGTATATTAAGTAGCATATGTATATAGGTTTATTTCCAAGTTCTCCTTCATAATCTGTTGAGCCATTTGTTTATCCTTATGCCACAAATGGTTTTTGTTTGTTGCTGGTATGGAAATGTATTTTTAATTTTTAACATAAAATTTCTGTATGTTTACCTTCTCAAATTCACTTATTTTAATAGTTTATATGTAGGTCTATATAAATAATTATGCAATATTTTCTAATTTTATTCATTTTACTTATTTTTCTTGCCTTATTTCAGTAGTCAGACCTCAATTATAATGTTGAATGAATGTGGTTGTCATGGAGATATATTTATTTCCATGGTACCATAAAGAAATCTTTTAATAATTCAACATTAAGTATGAGTTTTTTGGTAAATTTTGTGTGCATGTATGTGTGTATATTTTATCAGACAAGTACTCTTCTTATTTCCATTATTTATTCATTTATTTACTTATTTTTTTTAGAGGTAGAAGTCTGCATTGTCATTTAGGTTCGAGTGTAGTCATGCAATCATAGCTCTCTTCAGCCTCAAATTCCTGGGCTCAAGTAATCCTCTTTCTTCAGCTTCCCAAAGTACTGGCATTATAGGCATGAGCCACCACATCTGGCTTATTTCAAAATTTTAATAATTGTTTTAAAATTATAAATGGATTTTGAATTTTATTAAATACTTTTTCATAATTATTGAGATAATCATTTTTATTTATTTCCAGTGTAATCCCTCTGCAGCAAGACACCATGATTTCAATCCTCTGACATTTGTTGAGATTTGTTTTATGGTCCAGCAAATAGTCAATTTTAATAAATATGTCTAAGGACTAGAAAATGATTATTTTGCAATTTTGAGATGAGGTATTCTGTGTACTACTATTAATTCATGTTTCTTAAGCATACTGTTTGTATCTTTTGTACACTGATTGTATTTCTGCCTGCTAGGTCTGTTAGTTATTCTAAGAGATGAGTCAAAACTTTTGTACACTGATTGTATTTCTGCCTGCTAGGTCTGTTAGTTATTCTAAGAGATGAGTCAAAATCTAATAAGATATTAGATTTGTCTGTATCTTCTCCAAGCATTATGAATTTTTACCTTTGCCAATGTGAAGGCTGTTATTTAGTGCATATAAATTTAGAATTATTATGACTTTTGGATAAATTAATCATTTTATTATTACAACATGTCCCTTTTTAACTCTAGTAACACTTGCATTCTTACTTCTTTGGTACTATAGTAGAGTTATATCAACTTTCTTTTGGTTTGTGTTTGGCTTATATTTACCATTTTTACTGTAAGCCTTTGTGTTTCCTTATTTAGCAATTTTCTTTTGTAAGATATATGTATAGTTTTTATTTTATTCAGTTGGATAGTCTTTGTTTAGTAACTGATGTATTTAATCTCTTTAGTTTATTTACTAGTACATTTCGGTTTTGTTCTGTCATTGTACTGTTTATTTTCTGTTTGTTATTTTTGTTCTATGCTAATTTTTCTTTCCTTTTTTTCCCTCTAATAAATCTATTTTTTTAATATTCAATTATCCCACCATCAATTTGTTATTTATACAAGTTGTACTTCTTTAAGTGGTTACTCTAGAGAGTACGATATGTAATACATACTGGAATTAGTAAAATTAGAGGTAAGTCATTGTATTTATTAATACTCAGTGAAATAACCTAACAACATTCAACTCCATTAACCCCCTACTATCTTTTATATTATTGTTGTTAGGTGTTATTGTTTTATATAGAATAATTTATATACATTTACCCTCATATTTATCCTTTCTATGATACTTATATTTTCTTTAAATCTTTGTGCTTTCATGTGGATTCATTTTCTTTCTGTCTGAAGAATACATTTTGTTATCTCCTTTAGTGTGATCTGTTGGTTACAAATTCTGTAGTTATTGTTTCTCTAAAAACATACTATTTACTTTTATTTTCAAAGGATATTTTTGTCAAGTATAGAATTCTTGGTTGTCAGATTATTTTTCAGCCTTTTGAGGATGCCATTCTATTGTCTTATGGCTTTCACTGCTTCCATTAAAGAGCTGTTATCTTATTGTTCCTTTGAAGGTTGCAGAAATTTTTGTCTGTCTGCCCTTAGGAGTTTTCTGTTTTTCATCGTAATGGTTTTAATGTGTTATACCTAGGGGTGTGTGTATGTGTGGTGTGTGTGTATTAATCTGTTCTCATGCTGCTGATAAAGACATACCTGAGACTGGGTAATTTATAAACAAAGGAGATTTAATGGACTCACAGTTCCACATGGCTGGTGAGGCCTCACAATCAGGATGGAAGATGAAGGAAGAGCAAGGGATGTCTTACCTGGTGGCAGGCAAGAGAGCATGTGCAGGGGAACTCCCCTTTATAAAACGATCAGATCTTGTGGGACTTATTCAATATCATGAGACTTGTATGGGAAAATCCTACCCCCATAAGTCAATTACCTCCCACCAGGTCCCTCCCATGATATGTGGGAATAATGGGAGCTACAATTCAAGATGAGATTTGGGTGGGGACACAGCCAAAGCATATCAGTGTCTTTTATATTTATTGTGCTAGTCATTTAGAGTGTCTCTTGAAATCTGTGGCATGGTATTTTTCATCAATTTTGAAAATTTCCCAGTGATTATTTCTTCAGATACTGCTTTTGCCATATTCTCTTCTGATTTGTTTGGTTTTGTTTTGTTTTGAGACTACAGTTATGTAGAAGTTAGGATTTCTCCTTTGACTCCACATCCCATGTCCTTTTTGCTATCTTTTAAAATTCCCTTTCTTTATTTAATGTAGCTATTTTATTTGGACTTATCTTCCAGTTTACTAATTCTGTCTTCTGTTATTAATCTTGACTGTAAAGTTATCACATTTCAGTTACTACTTTTTTTAAATTCTAAAATTTCAGTTTCAAAAAGTTGTTTGTAATTTCTAGTTTTGTGCTAAAATTACTAACATTTTTATCACATTTGTGAAACATATTTGACACAATTATTTCAAAGTCCATTTATGATCATTCCAATATCACAATCTCTCCTTCTGTTGCATGGCTTCTACGATTTTCTCAGTTTTAGGTTATGGGGTGTTGCCTTGGTAGACCTAATTATTTTTTATTGGAACCCAACATTAGCCATGAAAAATTGTAGAGAGAGTGTGAAGCTCTGGATTACATGATCTTCCTTCATGGAGAATTTACTTTTGCTCTTGATGGGTGGGAAGACTAGAGTCAGACCACCTTAATCTAATAATAGATTGAACAAATATAAAGCAAGATTCACTCTTATTGATTACTTGGTTATTAGCAGTTAAAATTTAGCCTCCCTGGATTTCAACTGGTTGGGCCTGATTCCAGTATCCATCCTCCAGCGACTTTAGATATTAGAAGCTTTGCTCAACGTTCTAGCCTCTCAGCTACTAATTTATGCTTACTTACTTATATTCTTAGGAATATTTTGTAACTGCGGAATACCTCAGAAAAACACTGAATGTTGGGCTGAACTCTCTAGACTTCACTTTTCTTTGGGATATTGGCCCCTCAATTCCTTGCTGCTTGGGAGTTTTCCACTGCCTTATTTTTATATTTTTTGATTCAGCTTTTCTAATTAATCTTGGTAGGAGAGTCGATTATCAGTAAACAAATCTTTCATCATCGGAAGAAGAAATTGATAAGATAATCTTTTGAATAATAATTAATTTTGAATTCAAAACAGTCTCTATTAAAATGATAAAGATAGGTTAAAAATACAAATAAGCTATTAATTTTGGCTCATAATGGTATTTCAAATTTTTCCAATCAACTCAAAACTATTTTTTAAAACTCTGAAACACAGTTTTAGAGAAACATTAATATTTTTCTGATTTTTAAATTGAAACAAAATTTGGCAAACTTTATACACTTTAGAAAAATATGCCAATTGTTTGCTTGAATGATTTCGTATTTTTCCTTGTTCTGAGTAATGTTGAAAAGATGATTTACATTGCCATTTATTATCAGAAAGTTAACGAATATTTCATTCAAGTACAGTTGGATCATTTAGCAGCAGGGATATATTCTAAGAAATGTATCTTTAGACAATTTTGTCATTGTGCAAACACCAAAAACTGTACTGACACAAACCTAGATGGTATATAGCCTATTACACACCTAAGCTATATGGTAAAGCCTATTGCTCCTGAGCTACAAACTTGTATCACATGTGACTGCACTGAATACTGTAGGCAATTGTAACATGATGGTAAATATTTGCATAGCTAAACATATCTAAACATAGAAAAGGTACAGTAAACATATGGTATAAAATATAAAAAAGTACAACTATTTGTAGTGGCTTCATTATAATCTTACAAGACCACTGTTGTATATGCAGTCTGTCATTGACAGAAAAGTCATTACACGATGCATGACTGTACCTTACTAAGAATTATATTCTAAATTAGTTTAGCACAAGTAACTATAAAAGTGGCAAACTTCCATTTGTATCACTATGGAAATTTTATAACTAGAACTTAATTTTTTGAGGATCCACTGATTAATGTCAATTAATGTTAATTAATGTTAATTAATGTTAATTAAAGGAAACCAGTTATTTACCTGTTACTTTTATAATGAATGTGTTAAACACACACACACAGCAAGGTGCTCCACATGGAGTAGAACATTTGGACAGTAGATGGTGCAATTGTACCTTTAGTTCTGTATTTTAGTCATTAGAAATTAGTATTTAATGGCCGAGGGAAAAATTTGAAGAATGTACTGTTTGTTGAAACTGTACTGTGAAAGTGTATTTAAAATAAAATGAGTCATATAAAGAAGGAGTACAAATTTCACAATCATCTGATGCTTTGCTTTACCTTGCACTTTTTAAAAATGAAATATTTAAATCTCAGAAACTTTCTAAAAATTATTATTTTAACCTAATAAAATAAATAATACATTTTCTGCATATAGAAGGACATACACATATCAACATGATACTTTTCTGTTGCGGAGCTTTATTAATATTAAGTATACATGTTTTTTCTCTTGAGAAATGCTGCTTCCAAAAGGATTAGGTATATTGATGACTGCATCATGAGACTCCCATTTTGTGGGAGGAAAAATATAATTAAAACCACTAAAGATAAATTACACAATGCCGAGAGAGTGCTTACATTCATATGGTTATTAATGCTAAGGTTTTGTTGAAAATCCAGAAGTTTCATGCAGTTGCAAATCAGAAACTTAGATTTCTATTTAGACACTGAAGCAGCATTATCAAATTGCAGTTTAAAGCTTAATTTATAGATATTTGTAGGATATATGTATAAAAAGCTTTGTATTTTTAAGTGTAAATTAGACTCTAATAGATAAACATGTATTTTATTTCTCATAGAAAGGGTTTGTCTTTAAGTTTTTTAGGGTTGACAAAAATTACTTTTGTCAAGACCTATATTCAAGTCTAATAGATTTGAAGAGCTTACAAAGACTTCTTGCCGACTTGTTTTAATTACAGAAAACATCTACCTGAGAAATATTCTTTTTTGCATTCATCAACCATATATTTCTATTTTATTTTAACAGCTACTTAACATAGTATTGTGACTTTATAATTATTTCTAATTCCCAAATGTTAGCAGTTCAATTGATTGTCATGTTAAACGTATGATTTTATATCTAGGGCCTACTCTGACATTCTATGGAAAAAGCAAAGCAAAAACAAGAGAGAAGAGAAGGGAAATAAGTATACACACACACACACACACACACACATATATATATATATATATTTTTTTTTTAAGACAGAGTCTTGCTCTGTCACTCAGGCTAGAGAGCAGTGGCAAGATCTTGGCTCCCTGCAATTTCTACCTCCTGAGTTCAAGTGATGCTCAGCCACCGGAGTAGCTGGGATTACAGGCATCCACTACCATGCCCGGCTAATTTTTTGTATTTCTAAGTAGAGACAGGGTTTCACCGTGTTACCAGGATGGTCTTGATCTCCAGATCTTGTGATCCGCCCACCTCAGCCTCCCAAAGTGCTGGGATTACAGGCATGAGCTCCTGTGCCCAGCTCAAGTATATCAAACTTTTTTTTTTTTTTTTTTTTTTTTTTTTTTTTTTTTTTGTGGTAAGCAATTACTGGTTTTGCCTGCCCAGCATCAGTTCTCCATTCTTCTGGTAACAAGACTCTGACTATCTTTTGGGAGCCAGTTCTGGCCCACTTTTTTTTTGAGAGTGGACACAGAACGCAGGCCTGACCAGTCTAGTGGAGGGTGCATTAATAGATTTGCAACCCAGGCCTGGGTGACCTACATCTATTTTAAGAATTAAGTTAGTGAAGGACTTTTGGAGATAAAATTGTTTCATGTATGTAAATTTGCTTCTTGAACTTTGTTTGAATCTTAACTTCCAAATGATAATGTTCAGGTGGGACCCAAGCATTGGTTAATGATTGTGGAAGTTATATTAAGTATCTTAGTTGAAAGCATCTGCTTTTGAAATACTGTCAAATGATATGAATAGTTTTCTAAAAGATGTAGATATTAAGAACAACTAGTAAAGAAGACCAACTCCAAATAAAGCAGTTATGTTTTGAAGGAGTAGCTGGAACTGTGGAAGAAACAAAAAGAAATTGCAGAACTGTTCATCCTGTAGATATTGCCAATGTTACATGAAAGAGTACTGGATCTTGAAGACAATATATTATAAGCCTAACAGTAAAAAAGAAGGTGAGATTGTGATGATTCAAAAGTGCATTAAGAGAGTTGAAAAAAGTAGTTGAATATCAAGACACATTATTTTCTAGAAACAATTCAGAGTGACAGGAAGAAAACATGGTTATTCATGGGCCTTAAACAGACAAATATATTATTCAAAGGGAATATTTTTTTTCTGTAGAAGAAAACCTATTTTAAAACTAATCCTCTGATATATTTGATTTATTAGATACAGAAAAGCCTAAACTAAGCCTCTGATATATTTGATTTATTAAATATTACACACCACCATCAATAAACAGAAAATTTTTCCCTTTTGATTCTTCTCCATCATAGAGATGTTTTGCATATTAAATAAATATTTATTTACTTCATTTATTCCTACCTTTATTTTTTCAATGCAATTAGCAAGTATAGTGAGCACCTTCTTGTTCTAGGTGTTGTTGAACAAAATAGACATAATTCTTTCTTAGTTTACAAACTAATGGGAAATTTATCTATTTAAGAAATATTTATGCAAATATTAGGGTTAGCATTAGAGTTAGGGCTAGCATGCATATATACAATTATGCATTCTGATAAAGTGCTTTTAGAAGGAAAAATATCATTGGGGATGATTCCAAGGGATTATTAGAGTTAGTTTTATTTTAGGGAATGACTGAAGAGTGGATTTATTGAATTAGTAACTCAAGAGATAATAGGTGGTGATGGGGCAGTGATGGGGCTAGGATTTGAAGGCACTGAAAAGGGTTGGGAATAAGATTTCACAGGCAGAAAGAGAATTCTCACTGGAAGCTATGAAATATTAAAATGTAATTGCTTGGTGCTTAGAGATTTTAAAGAACCAAAAGATCAGTGTAAAACTTAGGTAATTAATTACTCATCAAATGCTCTACCTATTTTGATCCCATTGTAGTTCTTTCTTGAACATTTCCTGAAAGTAAGCGAAATTCCTGTGATCCAGTCTAATTTTAAAGGGAGGAAATGTGGGTATTGGTCAAATGGCAAGGCTAATCCTTCCTGTAGGCACCAAATTTGTCATATGTTCATGGTTTTGTCATGTCATTGACTGTTTCTACAAGCTGAGCAAATTGTGATTTGAAAGGGGAGATCTGGGTGGTTGACAGTACTGTTGGTGGGACTAGGACTGTGTGTTGTTGTCCAAGATATTGTTGTGTATGTAGATACCAAAATGGAATTTCACAAATGGGGAAAATGCTTTTACTTGGTACCAATAGGGGATTTCACAAATGGGGAAAATGCTTGTACTTTCTATTAAATGTGTAACTTACTTTTAAAGTATTAACTATCATGAATAATCAGGTTCAACACTGAAAGTATTAGAGAAGGAAGGTCTAGTTCTTAACTGTATATACTTACCATTTATTTATACAGTATATACAGTATTTAATATTTTATGTATTTACTCTATATTTATTTTAGAGATTCACAATACATACTGGAAAGTTAAAAGTACTGATAATAATGCAGAAAGAAATCTGTTTTCTACTAGTGTTCTTTAGTTCACATTCTGAGGAAAGCTCAGCATCAGAGTCGCCAGGTTTCCAGCAGAGCTCGACATTGACAGCCCTCTTTAAACATATTTGCCTGTTTCACACCCATGATAACCATGTTTTCTTCCTGTCACTTTGAATATTTTCTAGAAAATCACGTGTCTTTATATCTAACTAGTATTTGTTCCTGAAAGAATCACCACTTAAAAGTTTCCATATCCCAACATTGTTGCACTGGGGATTAAGTATCCAACATATGAACTTTGGGAGAGACATTCGCATCATGGCTGACACCTTTGCTTTTTTTCCTTGGGAGGTGGGATAGGATGGGATGTTAAACCATGGCATATGTTGCTGTCACTCCTTTAATTCTCTGTATTTGTGTTTGTCATGTATGTATGTGTATGTTGTTTGTGTGTGCCCTTGAGAGTGACATAAAATAAACTAAAAAAATAGAGTGACTGTAGAAATACTGTTATCTTAGGTAAATTTCAGTTCTGTGACTGCTGAGAGAAGATTACTTGCTGTGTTCTGATGGAGGATCTGATCACTGGAAATTGGAAAATGAAAATAAGCAATTTTCACTAAGTTTTCCATGTTCCTAACAGTAGCAATTGCTTTTAATATTCCACAAATAAATATTATATTTCCCTGTCGCTTTTTCCACTTAAAATTTGTAGTCAACATAGATGATTTTCTAAAGAAGCTAGATGGTTAGAATTTTGGCCGCATTATTTTCTCTGGAAAAATTAGATGAATTTTTCATAATGACTACCTACATTAACTCTTTGAGTAAAAAATTTGTACACAATACAGTGACTCTAGACAGACAAAATTTTGCACTAAGATTGAAAAAGTATGAAAGTTTCTATTGTATATTTTTTTATATGGTGCATTGAAACTATATAATACTCTAGATACTGCTGTTTTGGGTAACACTTTCATTATACAGGAGTTTGCACACTTGTCTTTTAAGTTTAAATTTGAACCACTAATACTTCAATGCCTGTGCTCTGAAAAATGAATTTTTAAAAATCCAATCTAGACCATGAAGAAATTAATGAATCTTTGATAAAAACATACATTAGGCAAGGTGAATGATAATTTTATAGTTAGTTACAAATACATAGTGAATATATGCATCTCATGGGCCCCAGCCTGGGGCTCATGTCCTTGTTCCCAGAATAATACTTGGCAATATCTTGGCCCTGGAATGATATTCATTTACTTTACTGGTCTACTCCTTCACTTGCCTGTCATTAGAAAAGTGGATTTCTGAATTCCCGTCTCATGACGATTATAGACAAATTACAATTTGAAGATTCTTTAATTTGAAGTTAGCTGATGTTTACATGCCCATTAAGTTAATAAGACTGAAGATATCTATGTATTTCCCTACTACGTCTTTTTGCCTGCAAAGACCCCTCCCTGACATTCTCACAATATAAATAATTTTTTTGACATCTGTCTCTTGCCCAATGCAGTCATTTTACCTACTAATAAAAATTCAATTCACCCAAACTTTTATTTTATTGTCTTTCTTACATCTTCAGTATTTTCCTACCTTACAAATTTTAAAGAATTGGCTAGCAAAATTTAGGTTTTCTTTACTTTAAATTTTGGTTATGAAACATGTAAGAAGAAAATGGCCAAGTTACATCATCTGCTAAATACTAGTTAAAATAGAAACTACTGCAAAATAGAAAAATCAGGGACTATAGAGCTATTCTATAGGGTCTATGACACCAAACCTGTTTTTAGAATCAAAATTACTTTTGAAAGTATTTTAGAATATTTTGTGGAAAATATTGATGATTTACCTTAGTAAAAGATGTGCATTTAATATACCAGAAGAATAACTGAAATGGAACCAAGCAACTGTAACTTGTTTATCATACCGGGAGATATGTTGCATGCTCATATACATATTCATTACACTTCAAATGCAGTAAAATGGTGTCTTGTGAATAAAGCATTTTAAATTCTATTTTATGCATTGAAGAATTTTACACTTATTTCACAATACAGAATGCCTTATTTATTTATTTATTTATTTTAATTTTGACCACTGGAAATGGGCAGCTTACTAAAGAGAATTCAGAACAGAAATGGGAACAGGAGGAGTTAAAAATCAAGAAATTATTTAAATTTACTCTCTAAATAATTTTATTAACATATTTAGTATTTTAAATGAGTGCCAGTATTAATATAAGATAACAAACTACTCATTTCTTTATTTCGTCATTTCATGAAATAACACTGCATTCATGGAGATGTTTTTAAAGAAACCAATATTTTCCAAGAAACAATTTTGACATAAAAAGATAGAGATATTAGGCAGGGTATGGTGGCTCACACCTGTAATCCCAAAACTTTGGGAGGCCAAGATGGGCAGATCACTTAAGTTCAGGAATTCGAGACCATTCTGGGCAACGTGATGAAACCCCATATTCATTAAAAATACAAAAGATTAACCAGGCCTGGTGGCACACTCCTGTAGTCCCAGCAACTCAGGAGGCTGAGGCACAAGAATTTCTTGAGCCCAGGAGATGGAGGTTGCAGTGAGCCGAGATTGTGCCACCGTACTCCAGCCTGGGTGATAGAGTGAGACTCTGTGAAAAAAAATAACGAGAGAGAGAAAGATGTTAATGTAATATTACCTACATAGTTTTCTGAATCCTGCAATAATTTGTAAAGTGCAAAAAGTAATCGCTTGAAAATATAAGACCAATTGGTAAAATTAAGTACTCTAATAAACTGGAATACTATAATACTGTAATTGTGGTGTATAGTCCACTCATAACTCTAGTATGAAGCTCAAAGACAAATCTATCAAAATTATATCAAAAACAACCTGTTAAGACAAAAATTATCAGGAAACAAGAAAATATTTAAATCGAGAAAACATAAAATCAAAATATTGAGGAGAAGGAATAAAGTTTAGATATTTTCATAAATGCATCATGGCAGAGTCTGTAAGCCAGTGTTTTGGAGAGAAGAGATGATATCTTTCTGTCTTTAAAACAATCTGCTCTGCTGACAAATATTCTTGCAGTTTGATTTAAGTAGGTACACCACAACCCATATTAAGGAGACTGTGGGTTGCATGCACTTGCTGCCTTCAGTATTTGAAAGCCGTTTTCAACTAAAAGTCTGACTACTTACAATTCAAGCCGTATGCAACTAAGAGACTCCAAAAGAGGTAATGAACCATAAATTATTGCCGTTAAATATTTAATACTCAATCAGTATGTGCTCTCTCAAGCATATCCCACCGGCATTGCATTCATTCTGACAGTCTGGTACTGGTTCAATTACTTTGCTCATTTACAATAAAAGATTAATGAAAAGGGGTATATTTTAGTTCACAGAGATTAATTGCATCCCTTACTTTCCCTATACTAGAAATATTCAACGCATAATCCTGATAGCTTTTGCATCAACAAGTATATAGAAAATTAATAGACTTTTTTCTGCTGGAAATCTCAGAGGCTTTTTCAGAGAGAAATATCCAGGGAAAACAAGATTGAAAGTTGGCTTTGGGCCGGAAATAAATTAATTTACCTGCTTCTTTAAATTTATTCTTATGACATTTTGAATTCACTAGTATAAAGATGTGTGTACTATATTTTTTTTTATCTGCACATTTTCTGTTGAGTATTTGCAAAGAAAATTCTCTTTTGAGATCTAATTCTTCCAGATAGACACAACTATGTCTAAGGTTGGTAGATGTTCCAACATTTGAAGAGATGTTGACTGTTAACATTTCACAGCTTTTTCCTCAGAGAAAATAGATACCAAGTGCACTAGTATATTTATGGTGATTTTTTTGGCATAAAGTTATTTACCACTGGGAAATCTAGGATTAAAATTTCAAAGTGCCTCACTGGTAAATAATTCTTGAATTTTTCACAAACTTTATGGATGTGGTACTCTGTTTTCCAATACCCTGAAGATCACAAACAAACATCTCTAGCTAGTGCGTAGCTGGAATAAAAAGGAAAGTTAAGTGTATTAAGTCTTCCCTGCTTCGTATAAAGCTTTTGTCATACCTTATTTTACGCAGTCCTTACAATAATCTGCTTATATGATTGTTTCTATTCCTCAGAAGAGAAAAGTGCAGTGGCTTGCCCATGATCACTCAGTTAGCAAGTGGCTCGGACTGGAGTCAACTCATTGTCTTTCTGTCTGCAAAGCTCAGCATATAAAGCAGAAATCAGATTAAAAATACGAAAACCTCTATGGCCAGGGATAAGCTCTTCTCTAAGCCTACTTTTGTTTGTTTATCAAATGGTGAACATAAAATTTGCTTGATACAAATGTTTTGATGATGAAATGAGGCAACCAATACAAATGGAAACCAGACAAGCAGAACTGCTCTATGTACAGATGGAAATAAAATATGGATGGACTGGGGTTTAACTGTGCAAACCTGATCTCTCGGTCATAGTGGAGTCAGTCCCTTTGGCACTGCCAGATGGACTCTGTCTGAGATGTTTTCCTGAGTCCAAACAGAAGTTTAATGACTCATCTCTTCTTCTTTGCAATACAGTCTATTAATCTATTTCTCACTCAGAGATATTCAGGAAAAATTTAACGACAGAAGTATCTAATCTGTTTCTTCAGATTGTTATTCTGTTGCTGGGAGAGAGATGTATTTCCTTCCACATAAACTTAAATAGAAAGAGAGAGAAGCAGATAGCCTAATTCCCTTCTCTATATCTTAGGTACCTTCCAGAAGGCTTATCCCCCAGTTTCGGTGATGTCAGCTTCTGGGAAACTGTAAACTCTTTAGTAGACACTTCAATTTCTCAGTGGTCTCTGAGGAGGAACCTGATGGATCAGAGACAAATCCACTACTTCCGAAAACATATATCCATCATAAAAATCAAAGATTAGCTGGGCTGAGTCAGCTTATAACAAAATTTATCCTCCTTGTCAGAAAGAAAATACTATCTTTGTAGCACCAACTAACTCATTTTGTGATTAATTTCTCTGAATTTCTTATATTTTGGCAGTGATTATATTGTGTCAAAAAGAATGGAGCTCATTGTTGTGTTTTGATAAAGTAGCATATTTTGCAGAAATTTTAAACAGGATTTGTTTTGTAAGTATCTGATGAATTTATTGCATTTCATTTTAAGAAAGCAATCGAGAAACAGTGGCCACAGAACAGGTGTTTTTATGTTTGTTTCCATAGTTATAGGAAATTTAGATGAGGAAGAACTAGTTGTTTCCCAATGATTTCTTTGCTTGCTTTATAAATGATGATTGTACTTCTGTTCCTCATGGAGGCCATCACTATTTGGAATTTCTTACATGTTTTGCACCTGTATTAATGCAGACCCTGTGTACTCTCTTTCACACTCTCTGTTTAACAGCTATTATATATAAGAAGCAATCTATGAAGTGCTGGGCAAGTCTTTTAACATCCTAATTTCTTAAGTCTTTAATTTCTTCATTTATAAAACAATGGAATTAGAACCCAATATGAATCAACAAACACTATCTATCTATTGTATTATATCTTCAAAGGTCTGGAGTTTGGTACTTTATAAAATAGAGAGTGTGCCTTCAATAAACTCACTATATAGAGTGGAAGATAGAGGCAAGCAAAGAAGAAACATGAGAGAGGGATCTGCACAATACTGGAGGGAGGCACAAGATTCCAGCAAAATGAAATGCACAATGTGACCAACATTAAGAGCGGGGTACATGTAAAAACTCCAGAAATGTGTCACGAATAAAGGTCACATGTGACCTGCATCTTGAAATGTGAGTAGCAGTTTGTGGGCAGATGTCAGGAGATAGATAATGCAGGAACAACAACAAAAAATGCCTATCAAAAAATTATGGCAGACAGCATAACGCTCTTAGGGACTGGCATATAGGCAGGAGGACAGGTAGGAGAAGACAAGAGCTTCCAGCACAGGCCACACCTTGTGCTGCCCTATAGGCCTCCTGAGATCCCCAAACTTGATCTCAAAAGTAATAGGAAACCACTGACAAAAATTACCAGCCTTAGATAATATTATAATTTAGTCATCATGTGATAATACCAAAAATTCTATGCTCTCAAATTTATAAACTACTCAATAAAAGTACAAGAAGAAAAAGCATGAGGAACATATGGTAAACTCTTCAAATTTAGGGATGCATTATTCAGAGTTCTCCAAAAAAACAGTGCCAAGAGGACCATATAAGAAAAGATGTGTTATGAAGACTTGGGTCATGCAATTATGGAGGCTAAGAAATCCCATGATCTGCCATCTACAAGCTGGAGACCCAGGAAAATTGGTCCTGTAATCTCAGCTCAAGCCCAAAGGCCTCAGAACCAGGGTGCTGATGTTTTAAATCCCATTTCAAGAGCAGAAGAGGGCTGATATCCTAGCTCAAGTAGTCAGGCAGGATGTTAAAAAAGAGTAAACTCTTCCTCCCTTTGCCTTTTCATCCTATTCAGGCCCTCGGTGGATTGGATGATGTCCAACCACACTGGGAAGGAAATCTGAGTCCACCAATTCCAATGCTAATCTCCTCTGGAAATGCCCTTTCAGGCATACTCAGAAATAATGTTTAATCTGGACACTGGGTGACACAGGCAAGTTGACCCACAAAATTAAGGAATGCAACTCCCAAGGTCTCCAGTTTCATGTTGATGTATAGTGACTATAAGCTTTTGAAATCTGCATTAGATAACTTTGCAACCTAGTGCAGATTAGGTAAAATTGTAACCCTGTAACAAGTTCCTTCCATGATGCTTAATGAGGACGTTAAAATTATTGTATTTTGTTTGAAATTTTTAAAAAATCCTTGTTATAGTAGACAAATAATATTTATGTAATTTGTGGCTTCTCATTATAATCTCTAGACACTAAATCTGGCTTAATATAAATTAACTAGATTTTGCCAGGTCATCTCATAGTTCCAAATCCTTGGGGTGAGTAATCTACTTTGCTTTCTGAAGAACATAAATTGTCTTCTTTCCTTGTCAAAAATTTAGTTGTCTTGGGGCTCTGATTAGCTCCATATTCAGCAAAGAGTTGAAACTAGGAATATCTCAGCTTCTATGTGTCATCTTTGTGCCTTGAATTAGCTGTCCTAATCATTCTCTTGGCATTTCAATATGCTTTGGTACCTCAAAATCATACCATTCTAAGTCAGGCATGGTGGTACATGACTGTAATCCCAGCTACTCAGGAGACTGAGATGAGAGGATTGCTTGAGCCTAGTGGTTCAAGACCAACCTGAGCAACATAGCAAGACCCACCTCAAAAAATAAACAATGATACCATTCTGATATTCAACATTAAAAACCATACCATTCTGATAGTCAACATATCTTTCCTTTTAATGACATTCTTTCCTTGTATCTCTGATCCTCAGGGGCCTAGCCATAATTTTGATTTACCTAATGTGATACCTAATAGAAACTCTGAAATAAGAGGCCCACACATCATAGATAGCCTTCTCTTTTTTTAATTTCCAAATGGAGGACTTTAAAATGAATGTTCTCATGCCTTAGTTAATGCCATCCAGTATGGTTTCCAGTGTTACTTTTAGTTAAATGGAAACATAACCCTCTCTGCTTATTGGAAATCTACTGGGCAAATTAATTTTTAAATTTATACAATTCCTAGGGTAAACTGAATGGGGTACCACAATGAACTTAGTAGTCAGTCTTGACATCAAGAAGTGCCAGTTTTGTTAGGAGAAACTTGTAGGGTTATGGGAAAAAATCTTGGGAGACCAATCCCAATATTTTTAATTCTGCTCACTGTGACCTTGTAAATTCACATAATCTAATTTCAATATCATTAAGCTTATTCTACAGACAAGAAAATGAAGATTTTGAAGGAAGATTTTAAATGAACAATAGTTGCAATAATATTTACGAAGCTCCTAGTACCATATGCCAGACACATATTAGGATCTTGATAAATGGAAGTTGTTACCATTATGTCTTCAGCCATCACTTAAGGACTAATAAACATTCTTTCTTCTATAAAAGGACATTCTTACCTAATTACACCCTCAAATTGGAAAATAAAAAGCTGGTATGAAATTGAGGATTAGAATTAGAGCAACACTCTTTTCAAAAAAATTTAATGGTCCTCTGGTTCCAAAAAGAAAAGAATAGTCTATATAGACTTAAATTTGCTGAGCTCTTTAAAATACTTTCCTGAATCTTTCTATAAATGGGGGTGGGGAAGGAAACCCAAAAGTTTGATGATTTGAAAAGATTAATGCCTGTCCACCCCAGTGCTACTCCTGTGACAAGTTCAAATGCCCCACTCACTGCTTGTTAAACTTCTTGCTGACATTTGTCCTGTAATCCTCCTCCAATTGTTCATACATAGTGCAAGAGTGGATTCAAGTCTGAGTTATGGTTAATAACAATATTTTAATGTCACCCAGCATTTTAATAAGCTATGGTCTCTAGATGAAAATGAACCTTCATTATAATATAAATGCCTTTTATATACAGACTCAACCGAATACTTGATTACTATTTCAATACATTTATTTCACGCACAATCAAATTCTGAGAAAATTGGTTAGTAGAGTGAGCATTGGCTGAATGATTCATCCTGTGGAATTTTAATTCATTGTCCTAAGTAAACCCGAAATTGGCAATATGACTAGAGTGCAAAGTCAACCACCAAAATGAACACTTATAATTTGGAATTATTTCTATCACCGTGTCTCCCTAAGAAGCTTGGACAGAGCAGTTACAGGAGGATCTGATTTTTAGAAGCTTAGGAGTCCTTGGAGCTTAGGACTGTTGTGTGAAATGGGCATGTATCTCTATGTCAAGAGATGGACTGGCTTGTTCATTTTTACTATATAAGGGAATCAATAAATATTGAGAAATAAGAATTGTTCTATTATTAGTATCAGTATGACAACAAACGATTGTGCTTAACTATTAACAATGTTCTTGTGCATATAATTATACCATTACAAAAGCCCATGAGGTGAGCTGACCGAACATGCTTGTCTCCATTGCACAGAATTGGAAATGGAGGTACAACATGGTGATAGCTCATCTAACTTCTCCCAAGAGATTATTCCACTGGGGGGAGGCATGTCCCCAGCATTCCCCCAAAGCATGTTTCTACAAATGCTAGCATTTTTGTAGGAAACACTTGGAACAAATCACTTTGATTTCACTGTGACACTACTTGTAAATAATCACACTTGACTTAGAATTATCACCATAAATAAAAGAGTCATGATGTCACTGATTAAAAGGATTTCAACTTAAATTATGTCATATTCCAGCCCCAGAAAATTAAAGTCAGGGAGATGGAAGAGAAATGGTAATATTCCTAGGGGAAAAAAAAGGTATATAGTAAATTGTTCCTGTAATGGCAATGAGAATCATATACATTATAAAACAAGCTCCTTGTCCCATGTGAGGACACAGCAAGAAGATACCATCTATGAAGCAGAGAGCAAGGGCTCGCCAGACAATAACGCTGTTGGCACCTTGATGATCCTGAACTTCCCAGTCTCTATAACTATTCATGTGAGATTTGGCATGAAATAGGAAAGAAGAAAAATTATTCAGAATGTGCACTCAAGACTGAAAGTGTATGGCTGACTAGAAATGTCAGATGCCAAGTCTCAGAAAGAAGATCCAAGTTATAGGTGAATGGTCATGGTGTGAATGAAAAGCTGAGGGAAGAGAGCCAGGGCCAGTGGGAGGGCCCACAAAAAGTGATGGGGACACATAAAAGGAATGCAGCAAGAGTATAGAAGAGACGGACTCCCAAGGATCTTGCAGCCTTGAGGAAAGGGTAGGTGGAGATGATTCTCTGCTCCCCTTACCCCTGTGACAATCTGGTGACTACCAAATTGTCAGGGGACCCCTCTGCCCTTGTGACCTCAAGCAACTCTGTCAGTGGTGATTTGTGCACTTCTCAGGGACAGAGCACTATCTGGCCAGCGCATTCAGGTGCAAACACACTCCTCAGAGACCCAAACTGATACGGAGTGTACTGTAGCGGTTGTGTACCTGGTGTGGGCCACTGCCCTACCTGGGAAACCTCAGCGCTTGGGTCTGCACATCACTAGATCCTCTGAAAACACTCCACAACTAAGTCTGATTTTGGAAACCCAACAGAGAACCAGTGGGTGCCAGGGAAGCTGTGGGATCCCCAGAGATCTAACCCATGGTGTAGGCTACCCCTAGGTGATGAAGGAGCACAGCCCACCAAAGCCCGTCTTAGAACAAAGGAAAGTAGCACCAATTGCTGAAGGTTGCTGCACCACTGGACAGCAACAGAAGTGGAGGGGAGTAATCCCTCCTCCCTCTGTCAACTTTTGTGGATGGTGCAGAGACCTTCCAGGATGAACAGTCCACCTGGAGAGAGCCTTCCCAGCATTTTTGCTGTGGCTGCACCCCCACTGAACGTAAGCCTGTGCTGCTAGGACTTGCACAATCAATGAGGCCCATCTCCCACTCCCTGCACCGAACAGCAGTGTCCTGGCAATGGAGGGCAAACGAGCTGCAGATCTGTCTGTACTGGACTGGGAGAAGTGGCTCTTCCCCAAGGCCAGTTTGGTGGTAACTGCTAGAGAGGGACTTCAGTCCCCAGTCACAATGTGGGAAAACCCAAGGGATAATGCCTATATGAGGTGAAAGGTGTGAGCCCTATGACAGGCATGGTAGGAGAGTGGACACATTCCTGACTGCTCAGTATGAGGAGCTGGTGAACCCTCCCACCCTGACCCTACCCCTGAGACCTAAGTGCACCCTAACACATCTTCCCTACCACTTCCCACCAGGGCAGGTGCGTCTACTCATTATTGGGCTACTCCAGGTAAAGTTGGCTCTTAGTCTCAGGCGCCACCTACTGGTAGGAGCGCTGAACTGCACCACCAAATTTTAAAAAACTGTGATAAGACCTCGACACTCTTAGTCTCTCAGGGCTGTGTTGGCTCATTTATCTAATACATTGCTACAACAAGCAGCATTTGAGAAAGCCACTGCCTAAAAGCTGTCCACAACCAAGAAACCCATAGAGAGCCCACTGAAAGCATCCAGAAAAGAAACCAAATGATCATACACAACATACACCAAAGTCATAATCTCAAGGGAAAAATAATAAAAAATGTAAAAGTCTCACATAAACAGTAGAATATTTTAAAAATAAGAAGCAACAGCTCCTTGAGATGATAAGGAATGAGTCCAAGAACTCTGGCAGTATAAAATGACAACGTTTGGAGGTTTGTTTGTTTTTATAAGTTCCAGGGTACGTGTGGAGGATGTGCAGATTTGTAAACATGTGCCATGGTGGTTTGCTGCACCTCTCAAACCATCACCTAGGTATTATGCCTAGCATGCACTAGCTATTTTTCCTGATGCCCTCCCTTCCCCCCGCCCTCCCTTAACAGGCCCCAGTGTGTGTTGTTCCCTCCCTGTGTCCATGTGTTCTCGTTGTTTAGTTCCCACTTCTAAGTGAGAACATGTGGTGTTTGATTTTCTGTTCTTGCATTAGTTTGCTGAGAATAATGGCTTCCAGCTTCATCCATGTCCCTGAAAAGGACATGATCTCGTTCCTTTCAATGGATTCATAGTATTCCATGGTGAATATATACAATATTTTCTTTATCCAGTATATTATTGAGGGACATTTGGGTTAATTCCATGTCTTTGCAATTGTGAATAGTGCTGCAATGAACATACACATCCAAATATCTTTATAATAGAGTGATTTATTTTCCTTTGGTCATATACCCAGTAATAGGATTGCTGGGTCAAATGGTATTTCCAGCTCTAAATCTTTGAGGAATCGCCACAGTCTTCCACAATGGTTGAACGAATTTGCATTCCTGTTAACAGTGTAAAAGTGTTCCTATTTATCTGCAACCTCACCAGCCTCTGTTGTTTCTTGACTTTTTAATAATCATCATTCTGACTGACATGAGAGGGTATGTCATTCTGGTTTTGATTTGCATTTCTCTAATGATCAGTGATGTTGAGCTTTGAAGTAATAATTGAAACTACAAAGCAACTAGCTAAAAACACTAAGAAGGAACAAAACCTCATACATCATTATTAACCTTGAATGTAAATGACCTAAATGCTTCACTGAAATAATATAAACTGACAAATTGAATTAAAAACAAAACTCAACCATCTTCACCCTTCAAGACACACATCTGATGTATGATGACACCCACAGGCTCAAAATAAAAGGATAGGAAATAATCTTTCATGCAAATGAAAAACATAAAAGAGCATGGTTTGTACTCTTCTGTCAGATGCCACAGACTTTAAAAAACAAAAACCTCTCGTAAAAAGGATAAGAAGACAAAGAAGATCATTATGTAATGATAAAGGGTTCCTCTGTACATACATACTCAACAAAAGAGCATTCAGATTTATAACACAGATACTACTAGATTTCAGAAAAAAGATAAACCTCATAAAATAATGGTGGGGAACTTTGACACCCTGTGGATAGCATTAGACAGATCATTGCAGAAAACTAACAACAACAACAACAACAAAAAAAAACTATAGAAGTAAGCTGGTCTCTCGACAAAATAGACTTAGACATTTACAGACAATTCCACCCCACAACTGCAGAATATACATTTCTCTCATCTGCACATGGAACACTCTATAAAACTGACCACATGGTTGGCCATCATGCTAAGTATTCTCTCAGACCACAGTAGAATAATATTAGAAATCAATATCTAGAGGAATTCTCAAAACTACACAAGTACATGGAAATTAAACAACCTCCTCCTGAATGGCTTTGGGTAAACAACAAAACTAAGACAAAAATCAAGAACATTTTTGAAATAAACAAAAATAGGAACACAACATATTAAAAATAGTCTTAAAAGGAAAGTTTATAGTGCTAAATACCCACATCAAAAAGATAGAAAGATCACAAATTAACAAGATAATATTGCACCTCAAGAAACTAGAAAATAAGAACAAACCAAATGCAATGCTGGCAGAATGTTACCTATTTTATTAGTAGTAACAGAGGATAACTAAATGAAATTGATACCAAAAACCATAAAAAGATCAACAAAAGTATGTTCTTTGAAAGGCTAAACAAAATTGTAGAGAGAGAAGATTCACAAAAAGTAGAGAGAGAAGATTCAAATATGCACAATCAGAAGTGATAAAGATGATATAACAGCTAATACCACAGAAATACAAGGACTCATCAGAGATTACTATAAATTCCTCTACGCACACAACCTAGAAATAGGGAAAATGTGCAAATTCTTGAAAACACAATCTCCCAAGATTGAACAAAAAAAAATTTGAAGTCTTAAAGACAACAATAAGGAGTTAAGAAATTCAATCCATAATTTAAAAAATCTGCCATCCAATAAAAGGCCAGGACCAGATGGATCCACAGCCGAATTCTATCAGCATTGCTAGCACCAATATAACTGACACTATTCCAAAAATCAAGGATGTGGATTTCCTCCCTGACTTACTCTGTGAAACCAGTATCATCCTGATACCAAAATCAGGCAAGGACACAACAGAATATGAAAACTACTGGGTGCTATACCTGATGACCACAGGCACAAACACCTCAGCAAAACACTAGCAAACAGAATCAGGCAGCACATCGAAAAAGATAACTCATCATAATAAAGGAGATTTTATTTCAGGAATGTAGGAATATTTCAAAATATGCAAATCAATAAATGTGATTCACCACATAATCAAAAAGTATCAAAATAACCTAAATGAGCCTCTCAAATAGATGCAGAAAAATAATTTAATAAAATCCAACATTCCTTAATGATATAAGCCTTAAAGAAACCAGGCACTGAAGGAACATACCTCAGTTATTAGAGCTATGGATGACAAACCAATAGCCATCATCATATGGAGTGGGGAAACATGGAAAGCCTCCTCCCTAAGAATTCAAGACGAGGATTTCCACTCTCACTACTTCTATTCAACATGGTACTGGAAGTTCTAGCCAGAGCAATTAGCCAAGATAAAGAAATAAAGTCACCCAAATTGGGAAAGAAGAGTTCAAAATGATCTCTGTTCACTGATGACATACTCTTATATGCAAAAAAAAAAAAAAAAAAAATCCTAAAGATTTCTTCAAAAGACTCTTGAACCTAATAAACAACTTCAGTAAAGTTTCAGAATACAAAATTAATGCACAAAAATCAGTTTCATTTTTATACATCAACAGTGTTCAAGCTGAGAACCATATCAGGAACTCAATATAATTTATACTAAACAAAAAATGAAATACCCAGCAATATATTTAGCCAGGGAGGTGAAAGATCTCTACAAGAAGAACTACAAAGCACTGGCAAAAGAAATCTTAGATGACACAAACCGATGGTAAAACATTTCATGCTCATGGATAGGAAGAATCAATATTGTTAAAATGACTGTACTTTCCAAAGTAGTCTAAAGATTTAATGCAATTTCTATCAAGCTACCAATGCTATTTTTCACAGAATTAGGAAAAATATTTCTAAAATTCATATAAACCCGAAAAAGAGCCTGAATAGACAGAGCAATATTAAGCAAAAAGAACATACCTGGAGGCATCACATTACCTGATTTCAAACTATAATCCAAGGGTATAGTAACAAAACAGCATAATGCTGGCACAGAAGTAGACACATAGGTCAATGAAACAGAATACAGAACTCAGAAATAAAGCCACATGCCTACAATCAAATGGTCTTCAACAAAGTCATAAAAAGCAAATCATGGGGAAAAAAAGATACCTTATTCAATAAATGGTGCTGGGGAAACTGGCTAGCCATATGCAGAAGAATGAAATTGGACCTCTGTCTCTCACTATACACAGATTAACTCAATATGGCTTAAAGACTTACATGTGAGGCTTGAAACTGTAAAATTCTAGAAGAAAATCTAAGAAAACCTCTTCTGAACATTAGCGTAGGTAAAGAATTTATGACTAAGATCTCACAAAAAAATGCAACAAAAACAAAAATAGACAAATGAGACTTAAACTAGAGCTTCTGCACAGCAAAAGAAGCAATCAACAGAGTAAACAGACAACTTACAGAATGGGAGAAACTGTTTGAAAACTATGCATCCAACAAAGGGCTAATATCCAGAATTCATAAGAACTTAAATGAAGAAAAAAATAACCACATTAAAAAGTGGGTAAGGGACATTAACAGACACTTCTTAAAAGAAGACACACATGTGGCCAAAAAACATGAAAAAATGTTCAATATCACTAATCATGAGATAAATACAAATTAAAACTCCAATGAGATATCATCTCACAGCATCAGAAAGGCTATTATTAAAAGACCAAAAAAATGACAGATTTTGGTGAGGCTGTGGAGAAAAGAATACATCTACACGTGGTTGATGGGAATGTAAATTAGTACAACTCCTATGGAAATTAGTATGGAGATTTCTCAAAGGACTAAAAATAGAACTACAGTTCAATGCAGAAATTCCACTCCTATCTATCCAAAGAAAAGAAATTTCTTCTTCAAGAAGTCATCTGCACTTGTATGTTTATTGCAGCATTATCCACAATAGCAAAATCATGAAATCAAACTAAGTGTTATCAACATTTGACTGGATGAAGAAAATGTGGTATATATACACCACATAATACTATTCAGCCATCATGAAGAATGAAATCCTGTTGTTTCCAGCACCATGGATGGAGCTGAAGTTTCTTATCCTGAGTGAAGTAACTCAGGAACAGAAAATCAAATACTATAAACTCTTACTTATAAGTGGGATCTAAACAATGGGTAAGCATGGAAACAAAGTCCAAAAATAATAAATGCTGGGGACTCCAAAAGGAAATGGTGGGAGGGAGATGAGGATTCAAATTTATCTACTAGGTATAAATTCACTGTTCTGGTGATGAGTTCACTAGAAGCCAAAACCTTACCGTTACATAATGTACCCATGCAACAAACTTACACATGTAGCTTCTAAATCTAAAATAAAGTTAAAATTAAATAATTATGGTTAAAGGTTGTAGAGAAAGAAACTGATCATATCAACACAAAATGACTAAAAATTGCGATATGTTATTTTAAAAGAATACGCTTTTTTTTTTTCTCTGCTCACTGCAACCTCTGCCTCCTGGGATCAAGGGATTCTCCTGCCTCAGCCACCCAAGTAGCTGGGATTACAAGCATGCACCACCGTGCCCAGCTAATTTTTATATTTTTTTAAATAGAGGTGTGGTTTCACCATGTTGACCAGACTGGCCTTGAACTCCTGACTTCAGGTGATCCTCCTTCCTCTGCCTCCCAAAGTGCTGAGACTACAGGCATAAGCCACTGCTCCCAGCCATGAATAGGCATGTTTGAAAAACAACTAAATAAAACCACAGGGAAAACATAATGAAACTCTGTCTCTACAAAATCAAAAAATTAGCCAGCTATGGTAGCATATGCCTGTAATCCCAACTATTTGGGAGGTGGAAGTGGGAGAATCGCTTAAGCCAGGGAGGTAGAGGCTACAATGAGCCATGATTGTGCCACTGCACTCCAGCCTGGTGACAGAGAGAGTGAAACCCTGTCTCAAAAAAAAAAAAAAAAAAAAAAAAAAAAAAAAAGACAGAGAAATGGGGTCAAAACCGACATATGTGAGAAACAAAAAAGGTAACCCAAAACATTGTCTTATTAGAAACTGTGGTAGGCAGAACATTGGCCCAAGAAGATGTACACGATCTAATCCCTGAAACCTGCACATTGTTACCTGATGTGGTTAGAGAGACTGTAGATGTGATGGAAGTTCAAAGGTCTTGAGATGGGAAGAGCATCATGGATTACCCAAATGGGAATAATACAATCAAATGAATCTTTAAAATCAGAAAATCTTTCCCAGCTTTTGCCAGAGGAAGATTTGACTACAGAAGAATAATCAGAGTGATGCAATTGTTCTGCCTTTGAGAAAGGTTCAAGAGCCAATGAATGAATAAAGTTTCTAGAACCTAAAAAGGCAGGGAGACACATTATCTATCTCCTATAGCCTTTAGAAAGGAACACCTTCCTGCAGACTCATTGGTTTTAGCCCAATGAGACCTGTGTCAAATTCTCACCTCCTAAACAATAAGACAATAATGTATGTTATTTTAAGCCATTAAGTTTGTGGTAATTTGTTGCAATGGTAATAGAACACTAATACGGTAACTATTCTAAAAATATAGAAAAATCTGTCAAAGTGCTTCCAGGCTTATTACTAAAAGTGCTATAAAAGGAAAGCCTGTGGTTACTCAAAATATTAAACACCATCAGCACAATCTGTGGATGACTCAGTCATATAAAGCAAGGTCTTAGTGTGCCAGCCCCTGCCAAAAGAATCCAGCAATAAAATTATGAGCACGTACCCTTTTATGTATATATCCACGCTCTTCTACTTTCAGCAACATTTCAAATTACTGATTTCAAAGACTTTTCTTCCCAGTGCTTTGTTTTTCAAGGATGACTCATTTATTTTTTTCCATCATTGGTTTGTGTTCCAGAGTGGATTGGTTATCTGCAACTTGACTTTGGAAATATCTTTTGAGGTCAGCCATAAGATGTACACCTCAACACTCCAAAATCTCTTAAGGTCCATTTTAAGATAAAGTTTCTTTTGCCCAGTTATAAGATATTGCCAAATCTTTTCATTATTTTCCTAAGTCCCTTTACTGATTTCTCAGACCTCCTTTCATTCTCTTCTTAAAATGGTATCTCTTTCTTATTTTCCTCTTGCTCCATCTTTACCCTACTATAGTTTCTTTAATCAGTAGTTATGTATCTTTGTATCCTTTCAAGTGATATCACCAAGGATAAATTTAAACATTTAATAACATATGTTTTTGGAGAAGAGATGGGACATATAATTTAAGTAGTACAACCGACTTATTCCTTATAATTCACATCTCATATGATAATCTCAAAGCTGTCCAAATGCTTTCTGAATCTTTATTGAATAACGAATGCATGGCACTGTCTTCACCACCATATCCCTATCCCATATGCAAGTGTCAGATACTGTTATCAGATCAATAATTTCTTGCTTCAGCTTCTCCACACTACCATAACAAATTTCCATATATTGGGCAGCTACCAATAACAGACATGTATTCTATCACAGTTTTGGAGGTGAGAGCCTGAAATTCGAGTGTCAGTAAGGCATGCTGTCTCTGACGGCTTTGGTGGATTAGCTTCTGGTGTTTGCCAACAACTGGCATTTCTTAGTTTGTCAATGTATCACTCCAATCTCTGTCATCACTTGGCCTTCTTCCCCAGGTTTCCTCTATGTCTTTAAATTTCTCTCTTCTTATAGGGACACCAGTCATTGGATTTATGGCCCACCCTAAAACAGTGCAACTTCATCTTAACTTAATTACATCTGCAATGACACTATTTCCAAATAAGATCACATTCCTAGGTACCAAGGATTAGGATTTCAATATGGCCTTTTTTTTTTTTTTTTTTTTTGGTGTGGGGGCTGGCAACGAGATACATTTCAACCTACAATATTCCTATACAGAATTTCAGAACACTCAATAAAAAATTCGAATTCCAACTTGCAGTCAACAAGGAGTGGGATGTAGAACAAAATGTATTTGGGAAGACACTATTGAGGAATGTTTAAAGCTTGGATTCTGGAACAAGAATGCCTTGGCTGGAAGGCTGGCTGGACTTCACAGCTCTGTAACCTTGTATAAGATATTTAACATTTCTGTTTTTCAGGTGTCATCGTACAAAATAGGAATCATAACAGGACCTACCTCAGAGGGTAATGGAAATTAAATGAGATGATGTATGCCAAATCACAATGCCTGGCATGAGAAATGATTAATAAATATTGGCTATTAAAATAATTGATTATCCAAAAAATATTTTTAGTTGTTTTATTATAAATGTTATTTGAATTGTTCCATGTAATTGGCATTGTACAAAATATCAGAATAACGAAAACAGCCTTGACTTTACCAGTACAAAATATATTTAGTTCATATTACATACAAATTTAAATGTACAAAAATTAAATTTTAGTAATCTTTATTATTAAAATAATAATTTTACTGTAATTTCAAGCATGAAATTTTTGATTTTTTTTAGTTTATTTACAGTCTTTTTTGTCTCTGTCCCTGACCATGTCTCTCTTCTGTCTTGCTTTCTTCCTCTTTTTCTCTTTCTCAGTATGTATTTATATATTCCATATATTTATATACTTGCATAATTATATTATTTTTATTATACTGAAATCTATACTACATTTAATATACTTAAGCATTTTTCAGGTTTCTGTAATCCTGTGGAAACATAATTGTTAGGATTTTGTAATATTCTATTAAATGTTCTTATTAAAACTTACTAGATTTTATAATATTTTGACCACTGTGTATGGCTTCAATTTGACTGTTTTGTTAATGTCAAAATATCCAATACTTTAACAAAAAGAAAACTGGTGTGTTTTTAAAATTAAGTAAAATATCTGATGTAAAACTAAGTGAATACTTGGGGAAAATATAGTGCTTAAGTGCAGTACAAGGAACGGAAGTAATGGCTAATTCTAGAAGTTTTGCACAGCAGATAAAGATCACATTTCACATATAATAAACAGTCAGGCAAAAGTTAAATTCTTATAAGAATTTCCTTATGTAGGTTTAAAAAATTCAGAATTCATACATTTTTATGTGGCACTTGCTATGATGTGTTAAGTAAAAGAATAGTGCTTATTTGTTGTTATATTTAATCAATTTGCATTTGCACTTTCAGATTATTTTACTAAGTCCTGGGTTTACAGAAGTGTAATATTCTGTTGGGCAACCCTAGAACAGACAAGAGATAGAAAAGTCTGCAAATTACCTGTTTCCCCTCAAATTTAAATTATGTAAACTTCTTTCCAAAAATGAAAGAGAAAGGTATTGATATAGTAAATTAAATGTGATGACACACACAGGGAAACTAATGTGTAGAAGGGAGCCTTCCTCCCTTAACTTTCTTGCTTTGAGTAATGTTTCCCCTGCTGCACAGTGATGTAACTTTGAATCTTAAAAGGCATCAGTATAAAAAAAAAACAGATGTCAGCCTGGCGCAGTGGCTCATGACTGTAATCCCAGCACTTTGGGAGGCCGAGGGGGGCAGATCACGAGGTCAGCAGATGGAGACCATCCTGGCTATCATGGTGAAACCCTTTCTCTACTAAAAACACACACACACAAAAAATTGGCCAGGTGGGTGCCACACACCTGTGGTCCCAGCTACTCCGGAGGCTGAGGCAGGAGAATCACTTGAACCTGGGAGGCAGAGGTTGCAGTGAGACGAGATCCCACCACTGCACTCCAGCCTGGGCAATAGAGCAAGACTCCATCTCAAAGAAAATAAAAATGTCGCATTTAGATGCAAATTATTAAACATGGAGGGTAAAAATTCAAACTAGTGTACTGTGGCAGACACATGCCATGAGATCTATGACTAATTTGATGGTTTGTTCAGCTCTCAATGCCACCTGACTTACTAAAATGCTGCAGTTTCTCCCCTGCATGAAAGATTATTGCTCACAATTATTCTGCCTAAAAGAATGTTGTACAAACTCTGGTACTTGTATATATTTAAATAATACTTTATATGTAATTTTTCCAAGCATAGTAACAATGAATAAGAATATGCAGTGACTCAATGCCTGCAATCCCGGCACTTTGGGAGACCAAGGCAGGAGGATTGCCTGAGGTCAGGAGTTTGAGACCAGCCTGGCCAATATGGCAAAACCCCGTCTCTAATAAAAATACAAAAATTAGCTGGGTGTGGTGGCAGGTACCTGTAATCCCAGCAACTCGAGAAGCTGAGGCAGGAGAATTGCTGGAACCTGGGAGGTGGAGGTTGCAGTAAGCCCAGATCATGCCACTGTAATCCAGCCTGAGTGACAGAGCAAAACACCATTTCAAAAGAAAAAAAAAATACATTATTGACACAAACTTCTTTTGAGATGGACTCTGTTTTAAAGTGGCAAGGACATTTTTTTCCCTGGGGCTGCAGTTGGGAAGTTATTTTTATGTTTCTCGGTTCCAGAAGCATAATATTTGAAAGCAGCTGACCAATTTTCTCACCTGTTTCAGGTATTTAAATTTATGTTGCTCATTTTTCCTATGTATAATATATATTTATCCACCACAGGTGAAAACAACATCAGAAAGAAAAAAAAAAGGAACACCAAAACAAATTAAACCAGCAGGATTAAGCAAAAACTTAGATGCAGCCAGCTTGATCAGTGATATTTTATTCATCAATCACCTGCACTTACATTGAATTGTTTGCACGTAGATTTCAAGCATAAATAGCAAATGCAGCACTTCATTTTACTTATGTGGTATCATGGATTACTGTGCACATGAGTCTGTTAGATCCAGCTTATGTGTTCAGGTGCTGCATAAAATGATTTGTTAGTTGTATTAAAACTTTTTTTTTCAAATACAATTTAATGAATTTTCAGACATTTTAAGACATAATGAGGCAGATTATTTAAGTACCTCAGCCACTTTATAAAGGTAAGTTAGACATGACTGGAAGCAGTATTAATACATTTATGTCACAGAGAAAATTGCTGATATTTATATAGTTATTCAAAGTGTATGTGTTTTATAGTTTGCCAATATTTCTCTAATTTTATGTTATGGAGGCGATGAAAATTTACAGGGTCAACTGATACCAAGTATGTAGGAAGCTGTGTTAGTCAGTGCTTTTCACAGGGACAGACCTAATAAGATATGTGTATACGTGAAAAGGAGTTTATTAAGGAGAATTGACTCAGACAATCACACGGTGATCTCTGCAAGCTGAGAGCATGGAAGCCAGTTGTGGCTCAGTCCAAGTCCCAGCACCTCAGAAGCAGGGAAGCCAATGGTGCAGCCTTCAGTCTGTGGCCAAAGGCCCATGCACCCCTGGCAAACCACTGGTTTCAATCCAAAAGTTCAAAGGCCAAAGAACCTGTAGTCTGACATTCAAGGGCAGGACGCATCCAGCACAGAGAAAGATGAAAACCTGAAGACTCGGCAAGCCAGCTTATTCCACCTTCTTCTCCCGGCTTTTTGTAGCCATGCTGGCAGCCAAGTGGACAGTGTCCACCCACATTGAGGGTGGGTCTTCCTCTCCCAGTCCACTGACTCTCTGGCAACACCCTTGCAGACACACCCAGAATCAGTACTTGGCCTCCTTTAATCCAGTCAAGTTGACACTTAATCTCAACCATCACAGAAGTCTACTTCAGAGAGGTTGGTTCAGTAAGATCTCTATAAAGGGGGAATATTTAAGCAGAACTTTTCATAGTAATGAGTCAAGCTTGCAAAGGTCACAGGGAATCACATTCAAAATAGAGCCACTGTCAAGCTCAAGACTCAGAGGCAGCGACAAGCGTGGCATGTTCCTGAAACAGGAAGAATGCTAGTGTGTCACTTAGCGTACTCAATTCTGCTTGATGCCAAATCTACACTCTTGATACTACACCAAGCTACCACAAAAACAACATGGAGAAAGTACAAGAGTATTCTTTATTTTCCTCTTTCCTTAGGTCTCCAAATCTCCACTGATCATGTTTTCCTTTTCTTTCTGAGGTCCTCACTTAGCAACTGGAACCCTATTTTTCAATTTAACATACATACATGATGCTAAAAAATTTACAGAAAGACAACACCCCGTTTATATGTTTTATGAAAAATGTCATTTTCAGGAAGGAAGGATGGATTGATGGACATTATTTTTATTTTCAGGAATTCTATTTCCATGAATTTTACCTATGTTCTTGAACACTTTTGAGCAATTTTAAATCACAAAGACCAAGACTTTAAATTATGCATCATTATGAATATTCATTGCTTAATCATGATTAACTTTCTTCATCATTAATTCTAGAAAATTGAGTCTATGAAAACCATTCTTTTTATTATTACTATTATTAGCACATTCAATCATTTGATTCAAGAATGGTATTATTACCATTGCGTGTTTTATTTTTTTAAAAGATGAAATGCAGTAAAATTTATAAATAATAGCATGACTCATCTTTTTGTTTAAAAGGGTGAGATTTCAGAAAATAATGATTGACAAGTTGAACGATTATACAGTAGCTTAAAATATACATTCAATAACTTATATAAGAGGTATAAATGCATTCTAAAAGGCATAGAAAAGTAACAAAGTACAACTTTCAGAAGACTGATTTTAAATAAAAAATAACCTTTGATTTTCCTTTTGCCTTGTATTTCCTATCAATCTATATTGTTTAAGATACCTTTATAAGATATATGAATGTCTTCAAGCCATCTTAAACTATGCTTATTTCCTTAAAGAAAATTAAATAAGTTAGAGCTGCACTACACTTAAAACATACAACAATGAGATGGTAGGTAAAATCTAGTATTAAAAAAGCAACAAGCAGAATGAATGCTTTTGTATTGAAAGTACACTAAACTAAGAAGAGAGAAAGAACTCTTGGATCAGATGGTTCATACCTTATTTATGAACTGGTAGAATCTATGGTTGTTCATCATATAAATTTCATTTCTGCTCACCATGTAAAACAATTTTCTTCTTAATTTAAAAGGTACAACACTAATCATTTAATTTTGAGACAAAAAAAGAGAATTCCTGTGGCATTTGAATGCTTTCCCCACTCCAGACATTGTTTTCTAATTCAAGAAATTGAGAGCTATGAATATGTGAACTCTAAGCATCCTTTCGATTTTGACATTCCTAGTTTCTGTATCAAACCAGAGTCTCAAAGAAACTGTCTCAAAGGAGGTGGCATAATTTCACTTTTGAACATCAATAGTTATTTATTCTTACCATACAACCTTCAAGAGTGTAGAGCATGGTACAAAAAGTCTTGGCCGAAGTGCTGAGGCACAGTAGTTCTCCCATACCAGCTCTGCCACTGACAAGCTTAAGATACTGGATAGTTCACTTAATTCTGCCAATCCTCATTTATTAAGCTGAGATGAGTTTAAATGTTTTATTTCTCATTATGAATGATAAATTTCAATGAGAGACCAGTAAGTTGCTCTTAAAATGAATGTTAACAATAATTATAGCCAACACACAATGAAAACATTCTCACTAAACAGTAGACTCTGTAAAGTTTTCAAATCTTGATTTGTTTTTTCCCTTTTGAAATGTGGAGTGAGTTATGATGGCTAGTTGGCATACTTGAAGCCGTTCAAATTGTCAATTCCTGCTTTTTCCAAAGCTCTGGAGATCTGTTTTCTCTGAAATGTTTGTTTCTTTCAATTTGTAGCTCTCTGTAGGTTCCCACACCGAGAACATAAAATAAAAAATACAAAGAAAAGTGAATAATCTTGCCCAAAATTTATTACAAATAGCAATTTAAAAGACTTATTATCACAGTATGAAACATAAAAAAGTAGGATCATAATCAAGAATGTGAGAGAAATGTAGAAAATATGTGGCTATATATCCAGCTATCTCAACAGTATCTGAATGTATGATGCTGTGCTATTTATGAATGAATCAATAAATACATTTCTGTACTAATTTAATAGTGCTTTATTGGAATTAAACTCTAGCTATAAATACTAATTAGAATTAAATCATTAGAAGTGAGTTGGGCTCGTCATCTTCTATCAGGCTGCTATAAATGAGGAAGCTCAAATTGGTTAGAATTCATCAATTTTTGTTTTATACTTTTATCAGGGTTTTATAAGACAAAAGTATGGTGAGGGGGATTCCCCAGGCTTCAAGTGAGTGAAGGTATGCAATCCCCAAGGATTGCAGCTATGGGGCTGTTACTCATCCAACTTCTACCCTTGAAAGCAGAGACAGTGGCATCATTGCTACGTTAACAAGCTATTCTGAAAATGTGGAATGTACAAAATATGCTGGGGAAAGCAGTAAAGAATTAGGATCTGGAGGAAACATAAAACCTTGGCAATCTCAAAAATCCAGCATGGACTCCTGTTTGAATCGAGTAGATGAAAACATGACTGCTTCCACCTACAGTCTGAATAAGATCCCAGAGAGAAATTTGGAAACTGTTATTTCAGTCAGTACAGTCCATTCCTTTGTATCTCATGCCACGGCCAAATTCAGTAGTAGCCACCAGCTCTGCCCACTTGGAATACCTTGCTTATCTGGATGAGCAGAGACATACACCTTTGAGAACTTCTCTACGAATGCCAAGACAGAGTATGGGTGGTGCTCGCACGCAGCAGGATTTAAGAGTTCACTTTGCACCTTATAGGCCTCCAGATATCTCCTTGAAACCTCTGCTCTTTGAAGTGCCCAGCATCACTACAGAGTCAGTGTTTGTTGGCCGAGATTGGGGTTTCCACGAAATAGATGCTCAAATTCAAAGTTCAAATACCAGCGTGAACCAAGGAGTAGTGATTGTGGGAAACACTGACTTTGGCAAAACTGCCATCATCTCCAGACTGGTGGCCCTCAGCTGCCATGGTACAAGGATGAGACAGATCGCCTCAGACAGCCCACATGCCTCCCCCAAACACGTGGATGCCAACAGAGAGCTGCCACTCACACAGCCACCTTCAGCCCACTCATCTATCACCAGTGGAAGCTGCCCAGGAACCCTGGAAATGAGCAGGTGGCAGGAGGAGGCAATGCAAAGACTAGCCTCACAGGTGAAGAAACAGTTGCTTCAGTGATTAATGTTTTCAAAGTCATACTGTTAATAAATGACCAAGCAAGGATTCAGAGTCAGTACCCTCCCCTATAAGGTGAACACTATGGTTATCCCCATTTTACAAATGAGGAAACAGCAGCTTTGAGGTTAAATAACTGCTTGAGACTATAAGCTAGTACATGACTGAGTCAAGATTAAACTGAGGCAGGGAGCCTCCAGAGTCTTTACTTTTACCCACTACACAATGATGCCTCTTTAGTGTGGCAGGAAGGATTTTAGTTTAGTGCTATTTTGGAAAATCCATCCTTCATTTAATGTGGCTTCACAGCAAGAAAATTATAATGAAGATGTACCTTTCAGTCATTTTGCTGACCTAAAATTCTTCTTCATGCAACTTCATGCAACTGTTTCTCCCAAAACATAAAGCAAGTTGTCACTGACTTAGTCCTTAGATTAAGAAGCTAATATATCTGAAATGAGTTCATTAGAGAAAACAGCTAATTTTAAGAAGTGTCACAGGGTACAAAAAGCAAAGGTTTTCTTTCCTAAGGAAATTAATGTAAGAAGAAAATTTAATGTCATCCTTGCCAAGAGACAAGTTCTGTACTATACTAGGGGTTGTCAAATGATCATCGTTCCTCAAATTGTTGCAGTCACTATTAAAGCTGTTAGCCAAAGAAGTAATCATTTCAGTAATCCTATAATACTGAGCATTTTGAACATAATGTGGAAATGTAAGCCAGAAACACACACACACAGAAAATGAAAAACAATAATGAAGAACAAGATTTTGTTTGTGTTATGGTGATTCTTTTTTAAAAAATATTTACATTTAGGAGAAATGAGATCCAAATTAAACAACAGATACCCCATAGATAATGTTTATAAATTTGTCCAGGGCTTTTCTCCTCTAAAAATTAATTGTGAAGTTTTATTGCCAGACCCAGATTTCATCTACATTTGGGATACTGAATATGGGAAAACAGTCTTATTGTTTATTGTTAATTTCCATGTTATTTTTATTTTCTACCTCTTCCACTAAAATTGGTCAGTGTTTAAATATTCACCACTGTTATCTCCAGCTCCTACGCAATGTGTAGCACATAAATATTTGGATGAAGAAATTCTAGTCAATTCTCTGTACTAAAACATTTGTTTTCTAAAACATTTGTTTTTGCTACTTAAAGCCATCAAATAGCTCCTCTTTTTCCTTGAATGAAATCCAAATTCCCTTTTTAGAATATCACAGGAATTGTAATGAAATTGTTTTTCCAGGACCAGATATTTTAGATCACATAATTCTTTGTGTGGTGTGTGGGGTTGGGGGCGGGCAGGGGCAAGGCGGTTGTTGTCCTATATACTGTAGGATATTTAGAAGTGTCCTTGACCTCTGTCTACTACCAGTAGTACTTCCTCAGTCCCTAATTAAGACAACCAGAAATGTCTCCAGAAATTGGAAAATGTTTCCTAGGGAACAAAACCACTGCCAGTGGAAAACCTCTGCCATGCCCTGTCTTCCACCATTCCCCACTCACTGAAACACTAGCCACACTAAAATTGATTTCAGTTCCTTGAAAGCAAAAAGCTATGTCTTGCCTTAGGGCCTTTGCACATACTGTTTTCCCCTGCCTGGAAAACTACTACCACACCTTGGTTCACCTCTTGTCCTCCTTTATGTCTCAGCTTAAATATTGCTTCTTCTAAGAAGCTTTTTCTGGCTCTCCTAAATTGCCTTAAGGTACCACTGTGTGTTGCCCCTAGCACCCTATATTTCCTTTATGCCATACTTATGCTATTGTTACTACTTGTTTAATTACCTCTGTTTCCTACTAAACTGTGGCGGACAGACAGTGGTCATAGCTATATTGCTCATTTTTGTAGCTCCAGAACCTAGTACAGTGCCTAGCATACAATAGAAGTTCCATTAATACTTATGAATGAATGAAAATGTTAGTATTTTCCGTTAGGAAATTTTGAAGTATTCAGCTGGGTGCTTATACATAATAGTGGTTCCCAGCGCATTTATAAGGTCAAATCAGAATCAGATTCATGTGTCCTGGGAATAAATCTTGTTAGAGAATATGGAATTCCACTAATCATCTGAGACAGAGTTTCATAAACTGTCAATTGAATGTACTCAGACTTTTTATATTTTGCTAGATCAGCATTTCTAGGAATTCCAGATGAACAAAATAAGCCACTTTTCTTTAAAATTTGCATTTGGTATCGGCCCTAACCTCCTTTGGCTCAAGTAATAAGTAATCTATAATCGAATAGTAACAATCTGCAGGATACAGCTATTTAGATATAGAATTATAACAAAAATAAATATTACCCTGAACTCAGCTACAGCTAATTAAACAGCAGGGCTCTCTGACTACCAGCCATTGACGCATACTATAAAGCCTAAATCAAAACATGTGAATAGTCAATAGACAAGTGGAATAGAATAAAAAGTTCCGAATTAGACCCAAGGACATGCGGACACTTAGTGTATGACAGAGGTGGTATTTCAGATCATTGGGATTAAGGTGGATTTTTTAATTAAATGGGCTGAGACAACTAAATAACCATATAGATAACTCATATCTCACACCAGGCACAAGAATAAACAAATGGATTAAGGATCTAAATATTTTTAAATGAAACCATGCAACTAATGGAAGAAAACTTAGTAACTTTAACTTTGGTGAAGAGAAAGGCTTTCTAAGATCTAAAGCTAGAGGAATAAAAGACAAGACTGGCAAATATGGTCACATGAAAAAAATTTTACCAGCCTGGGCAACATAGTGAGACCCTCTTCGACCACCAAAAAAAAAAAAAAAAAATTAGCGTAATGGCACATACTTATAGTCTCAGCTACACAGGAGGCTGAGGTGGAAGGATTCTTTGAGTCCAAGAGGCTTGGGTTGCAGTGAGTCACAATCATACCACTGCACTCCAGCCTGGGTGGTAGGGTGAGACTCTGTCTCAAAAAATAAAAAAAAACTTTTAATGTTGCATGACCAAAAACATACCAGAAACAAAGTCAAAAGACAACTGATAAACTGAGAGAAAATATTGACAACATACCTCAAAAGTATAGGCAACAAAAGGAAAAACAGACAAATGGGATGGCATCTAAACTGAAAACCTTTTGCACAGCAAAAGAAACAATTAACAAAGTGAGGAGACAACTCACAGAATGGAAGAAAATCTTTGCAAACCATACAGCTGGTAAGGAGTTAATATTCAAAATATAAAAGGAACTCAGAACAATTCAATGGCAAGAAAACAACCTGATGAAAAAATGGGCAAAGGACCTGAACAGACAATTCTCAAAAGAAGGCATACAAATGGCCAACAGGTGCATGAAAAAATACTCAGCATAACTAATCATTAGGGAAATGCAAATTAAAACCACAGTGAGATATCATCTCACCCCAATTAGAATGGCTTTTACCAAAAAGATGAAAGATAAGTGTTGGCAAAGATGTAGAGAAAAGGACATTCTTTACTTTGTTGGTGGGAATGTAAATTAGTACAGCCATTACGGAAAATAGCATGGAGGTTCCTCAAAAAACTTAAAATAGAACCATCATATGATCTAGTAATCCTGCTTCTAGGTATATATCCAAAGAAACTGAAATCAATGTCAAAGGGATATTGACACTCCCATATTCATTCCAGCATTATTCACAGTAGCCAAGATATGGAACCAAGCTGAATGGTTTTTTTTTAATATGATATTTTTTAAAAATCAGTTTGGAAATTTCTCAGAGTACTTAAAATACAGTTACCATTCAACCCAGCAATCCCATTGCTGGGTATATACCCAAAGAAATATAAATTGTTCTGTACATAAATATAAAGACATGTATGCATGTGTTATTGCAGCACTTTTCACAATAGCAAAGCCATGAAATTCAACCTAAATGCCCATCAGTGGTGGCCTGGATAAAGAAAATGTGGTACATATACACCATGGAATACTGTGTAGCCATAAAAAAAGAATGAAACCATTCATGTCCTTTGCAGCAACATGGATGCAGCCAGAGGCCATCATCCTTAGCAAATTGATGCAGGAACACAAAACCAAATACTGCATGTTCTTACTAATAAACGAGAGATAAGCACTGAGTACACATGGACACAAAGTACAGCAGACACCAGGGCTCACTTGAGGGTGGAGAGTAGGAGGAAGGTGAGGATCAAGAAACTACCTATCAAGTACTATGCTCACTCTGTGGGTGATGGTCATTTGTATACCAAATTTTGTACCCACACAGATTACCCATGGAACAAACCTGCCCATGTACTCCCTCAACCTAAAATAAAAGTTGGAAGAAAAAAAAAATCAGGAGACAACAGATGCTGGAGAGGATGTGGAGAAACAGGAACGCTTTTGGAGTTGGTTGGAGTGTAAATTAGTTGAACCATTGTGGAAGACAGTGTGGTGATTCCTCAAGTATCTAGAAATAGAAATACCATTTGACCCAGCAATCCCACTACTGGATATATACCCAGAGGATTGTAAATCATTCTATTATAAAGATGCATGCACATGTATGTTTATTGCAGCACTGTTCACAATAGCAAAGACTTGGAACCAATCCAAATGCCCATCAGAGATAGACTGGGTAAAGAAAATGTGGCACATATACACCATGGAATACTATGCAGCCATAAAAATAGATGAGTTGATGTGCTTTGCAGGATCATGAATAAAATTGGAAACCATCATTCCCAGCAAACTGTCACAAAAAAGAAAACCAAATGCCACAAGTTCTCACTCATAAGTGGGTGTTGAACAATGAGAATACACGGACACAGGGAGTGGAACATCATACACTGGGACCTGGGGGGTGGTGGGAGGCTAGGGGAGGAATAGCAGGGGGTGGGGGGATGGGAAGTGATAGCATTAGGAGAAATACCTAATGTAGATGACAGGGCAATGGATGCAGCAAACCACTACCACGGCACATGTATACCTATGTAACAAAACTGCACGATCTGCACATGTACCCCAGAACTTAAAGTATAATAAATAAATTAATTAAAAAAAAATAAGAACGTGTTACTTTTTGCTTAGTTTTTATAAAGGGTCTTCATTTTCCTAGTCTGTAAATTAGTGATAATTAGTCTTACCTCAAAGGAATATTGATATATTGGAGGCCGGACACAGTGGCTTACGCCACTAATGCTAGCACTTTGCCAGGCCGGGGCAGGTGGATCACCTGATCTCAGTAGTCTAAGACCAGCCCGGCCAACATGGTGAAAACTGGTCTCTACTAAAAATACAAAAGTCAGCAGGGCTTGATGGTGGGACCCAGCTACTCCAGAGGTTAAGGCAGGAAAATTGTTTGAACCCGGAAGGCGGAAGGTTGCAGTGAGGTGAGATCTTCCCACTACACTCCAGCCTGGGCAACAAGAGCGAAACTCTGTCTCAAAACAAACAAATAAACAAACAAAAAATTAGAAAGCCCATGACTAAATGCTTACTGCTTACTGACTTGCCCTTTCAAAAGCATGCAAAATGTTAAAGCAAATCCATATCTTTTGATTGACACATTTTCATCTTTCAGGTCATCTGTTAAGTTATATTTGCGTTCTAATTACTTTAATAAGAATGATTAAAATGCAATTATGTTTGGAAAATATGCAGCTAGCTAAATACAGTCCCAATATCTGAGGCATTACTGCAAGGAATTCACCTCCTGTGGTTTTGTGAGAACATAATAACCCTTAAGCATTTCAGTGGTGACATCTGAAAGGCTGTGGTTTGCCCTACTATTTATTAATATGTGTTATCTGTATTTTAAAATGAATATTCTATATCTGTGTTCTCTACGATCACTAACAGTGTGGTAGGCAAGGTCATGGAAGATTAGCTGAGACTTAATGTAATTTGATATTTGACAATGACAATGAGTTTACTGTATTAGAATTTTGCTTGTTAAGCAGGCATAGTTTTTAATCTAGAGGTGTAATACAAAAAATAATTGCAATGATGAACCCTAACACTAGCATGATGAAAGGAAAAAAAATCTGGTTACCTGGTTAAGTCTGTGGAAATATTTTACAATTTGGGAAAATTATTTACTACAGTACTTCAGTGAATCTGAACATCAGTGTCTGTGTCTAAGTTTGTGGTTTGTGTGTGCATATGACTATGTGTGATACACACATATATACACACATGCAGATATATATAAATAGTAAAGGTATATAAGTTATACATATAGAGAAAACCATATATACATAAATGCATTAAATTAGTAATTATATATACATAAGTCACATAATAAAACTAAGTTATATGAATGTAGAAAATAGTATATAAAATAAAGAAATATATTCAATTAGTCATGTATATATAAATAATATTTATTATAGATGAATATGCCTAATAAATGATTATAATTTTATTATGATTATCAAATATCATAGATCAATATAATAAATATTGGTAAGTGATATAAGATAATGACTTGTTTACAAGTTATTTCCTTCATAAGATCACAAGTTCCTTGAGGAAAGGAACTATAAAGAAATTCCCTATGTGAGTATCTACATATTTTTTATTATTTTATTTTAGGTGAAAATATCGAACATCTATAAATGTCTAATATTTATAAATGTTCAACAAAATAAACTGTGTTCAGATAGACAATAAGCCATCCTGTGAAGACAGAAGACAAAAGAAAACATGGAAACATATATAGATTCCTGATACATGCCACATAGTACAGTAGGTGTTTCCAGATGAAAATTACACATATTTCCTCACTTAATCATCCTGCCCAAACTCTGCAGTAAATATCATACTCATATTGGGTCAAAGAATATGAACGTTTTTAGTAACTTCCATAAATAAAACACCAAAGAAGTATTTCTAATGTGAATTAGGTTATCCAGTGTTCTTCATTTCAAAGTTTTATTTCCTGCAAAAACCCTGTTAGGTAGTATTGATTTACTTCTAAATAGCATGAGGTCATTTTCCAAGCATTTGATTTAAAGTAAAAAGTTAGTTACTCTAGTCATTCTTCTTTTATTAGGAGATGTTGTCAAGGTAACAACATCTTTTATTGTATTTGGAGATATCTTTGTGTAATTGTTAGGACAGTATACTTTACCACAATGAGCAGGCAATAAACTGGCTTCTGCCTGGGCCTTCCAACCAATGGTGTCACATGTTTAATCCAACAACCTGCTGTGTAGAAACTTTTTAGAGGTATTTCCACTTAAATGGCTGTCCAATAAATGTCTTTTTGAAGTACAACACTGTTGTTATTCCCAAAAATGCCACTGCCTAAAATTTCTTTTCACAAGGGATGTTAATGTTGTCAGCAAATGAGAACATTATAAGAAAAAACCCTATTATTTTAGAGACATTTATTCAGACTTTTGAAAAGCTTTGTGCTCTAGGTGCTGCAACAAGGTACAGAAATGAAGAAATAAATAAAATATGGTTCCTTCACTAAAGGAACTTGTAGTCTTTTCAAAAAAATAGCAGGAAACAAGTCATTATGTTACAATGTACTACTTACCAACATCGACCCTGGTCATCTATCCAGTTTAGTAATAATAATAAAAAGAACAACCTTTAGTCCAGATGCCATGGCTCATACCTGTAATCCCAGACTTTGGGAGACCAAGGCAGTAGTGCCACTTAAGGTCAGGAGTTGACTAGCCTGGGAAATACAACAAGACTTCATCTCTACAGAAAAATTAAAAATTAGCTGAGCATGGTGATACTCACCTATAGTCCCAGTTACTCAAGAGGCTGAGGTGGGAGGATCCACTTGAGCCCAGGAGGTCCAGGATGCAGTGAGCCATGATCAAGCTGCTTCACTCTACCCTGGGCAGCAGCGTGAGACGTTGTCTCTAACACTTAAAAAAAAAAAAAGAGCAGTCTCTATGAAGCACATCATCTGTGCCACATACTGAACTTAATATTTACAAACATAATCTCATCTGATGCTCACAACAACTTAATGTGGTAGATGTACTATCATCATCCCATTTTCCTGAGGGTTAACTAAGGTTAGACTGACATGACATGGATAGAACAGTTAGGAACTGAGCCTATCCATCTACAGAGTCAGAATGTGTCATCATTGTGCTGTGTAGTTCAAAAGAGGGTGAGATTGTTTCTTCTGGAGAGAGGGGGTAAGGAAGAAGTGGTGTTGGAGAATGACATTCAAGAATTCACAAAAGAGACTAGGCACAGTGAGTGGCTCATGCCTGTATTCCCAATACTTTGAGAGGCCTTTGCTTGAGGCCTGAGTAATATAATGACATAGTGACACCCCATCTTTGTTATATCATTTGCAGGAACATGGATGGAGCTGGAGGTTGTTAGCAAACTAACACAGAAAGAGAAAAGCAAACGCTGCATGTTCTCATTTATAAGTGGGAACTGAACAATGAAAACGCATGGACACATTGGAGGAACATCACATACTGGGGCCTATTGGAGAGTGTCAGGGGAGGGGGAGCATCTGGAAGAGTATCTAATGGATGCTGAGCTTGATACATAGGTGATGTGTTGATCTGTGCAACAAACCACCATGACACAAGTTTACCTATTTAACAAACCTGCACATTTACCCCAGAACTTAAAGTGAAAGTTAAAGAAAAAAACTGGAAAAAAAAATAAATGAGTGTATGTTCTTCAGTTTAACCTGATGAACATAGGGAATTTCAGGAGGAGGATAAAGCACATACACAAATTACAAAGCCTGGGAAATCAGGACTGAAAGAAGATATACAATCCAATATGGCTGGAAAGAGACTGAAAAAGGAACAAGTGACCTTATATTATTCTGGAAAGGTAGTCAGGCATCACAGCTAAGGCTTTTAGATTATAAATGGTTATGGGGTGCCATGGAAGGGGTTCAAGCCAAAGAGTTGCATGTCTGATTTAGAATCCAGAAAGATTACTCTTCAGAATGATAAAGGCATCAGAGGGTAAATAACCATCTTCCCCAAAAGAAAATTGAAAATGTCCAGGAGAAAATGATGAACTAAGGTAGAGGCAATGAAATGGAAAGAGCAGGCAAGATTAAGGAATACCTGGCCAGACATAGGCCAATGAAAAAGAGAAGGATTGGTGAGACTTCACATTGCTAATTTAGGTGATTAGCTGAGAGAGGGGCTTCGGTGTTGGTGCAAGGTAGTGAGAGGGTGGAAGTAGAATGATGAATACATTTTACTTAGGTCTGACCCTAGTTATATCAAAATATGGAATTATTTCCCTGGAACAAAAAGTGAAGTCATTTAATCCATTTTATTTTCAAATGAACAGTGAGTTGATGCCTCACTGTTCTTATGAAAGAATGATAGTTTAGCAAACCCACACATTTTTTGAACTATAACTGATAAGGTACAGTCTATTGATATCCTGCCTTCTACTCAGTAGTTTGAGAAGCCCCAAATAAATATATGAGGTTGCCAATACAATACATATCTTGGGAGTACATTGTTCCTTCTCTTGGCACCTGGGCCCTATTGGTGATTGACTTGCCTTCCTCACCATAGTCTTTGTATTAGTCTGTTTTCACACTGCTATAAAGAACTGCCTGAGATTAGATAATTTATAATGGCAAGAGGTTTAATTCACTCACAGTTCCACATGGTTGGGAAAGCCTCAGGAAACTTACAGTTGCGGTCTAAGGCAAAAGAGAAGCAAATACCTTCTTTGCAAGGTGGCAGGAGAAAGAAAGTGAAAGGTGAACTGCCAAACACTTTTAAACCATCAGATCTTGTGAGAACTCACTCACCATCACAAGAACAGCATGGGGGAAACCGCCCCATGATCCAATCACCTCCCACCAGGTCCTTTCCTTGACAAGTAGGGATTACAATTTGGGATGATATTTGGGTGGGGGCACAAGAGACAAGCCATATCAGCCTCCTTTATTGAGAAATGTCTCTTTTAATCCCTAATATCCTTCTGTTAGCTACTGTAGTTTTGTTCCTGGATATATTTATGTTAATTTGTCTGATGGTCATTTCCCTGCCACCAAAATCATGTACAACAACTTTCTGAGTTTCTTAAGCATAGTCTCCATACTGGCAGATACTATATTTACTGAGTGACATATTAGCTATTTAAAATACATTTTACTTGTTCTTTACCCAGAGAAATTTTGTTGAGAAGGGTCTAAGAAAATACAGGCTTCATTTGAGATTTAAGAAAAAAATCAAATGCATGAGCCATTGAGAATCCATTCTAAGCCAGGTACTGTGCTTCCAAGACATCAATTATTCTCCTAACCAGCAATATGAGGTTGATATTAGCATCCATACTTTATGAAGCAGGTTATCATGTATAAGAAAGTTAAATATCTGCTCAACATGCCACAACTAACTAAAATTTAATTCAGTTTTGCAAGGAGAAAAAAATACAGCTGCATCCAATTGCTTCCCATTGGGAAGATGCTTAAGAATCACTGAAAGTTTCTGCTCCCAGCTTTTAGTTATTCCACAACCTCCGAGAGGTGTTAGATCTCACTAGAACAAGGAATTGCCAAAATGAAGTAGTCACTTTAGGAGAAATATTTGTTGTTCCATGTTGTTTTTACTAATATATTCTAAAGGGATTATTTTCTCTTGCTGGGAAAAATATGATAGATGTATTCACATTATCTCTTGTCCTGACTCCCTAGTGAAAGTCCCAATATTTGCAGATGATATTTAAAGATGACTTATAAGTGTTTCCACTATCTCCTTTCCCCATGTCAAGGAAGAATGGTCCTTCTATCATATACTAACTACTTTGTCTTTTGTGATTGTATAGAATTCAAATATTCATGTATACATGTGAGCAAGAAAGTCGAAATAAATACAACCGCTAAAGTAATACACATAAAAAGTGCTGACCCAGAGAGGGAAGGAAGAGAGTAAGAACTCTGTGAGTTGAATTTAGTAACATTTTTGATGTTTGTAGTAAGGAAAAAGAAATATTTCAGTGTGGGGAAGTATTATGGGAAGAGGGGAAAAATCTGAATAAGTTTTTAGAATCAAAGATTATCCTATATAATTTTTCTTTAAACATTTTTAATCAGAGACAAATATTTCTTCTTTTGGCACCTTACGGAAAGATGTCCACCTAGATGTAAGTAGAAACTTGGAATTACTTTTCAATACATGAATTCTCTGATATATCTGGAATCAAAAAACAATATGAGTTGACTCTATGGTAAAACCAATAAAAAATACCCTTTATTCAAACAGATTTTGGATAGTACCCTCATATTGTTGCAGAATACCTACCTGCAGGCTTTCAACTTCCAATGTCAAACTCTCACTCTTCCCTCAACCCACGCCTATCAATTCTGGCTAAAGTTTTGATGATTGGCTCAATTATCATCACAGAGGCACGATTTTCCTCTTTCCCAAAGTAATGTTGGGATAGAGAAATTTCAAGTCTCATGTTGCCTGTAAGAAAATGAGTGATACAGCCTGTTCCAACCATTTTTTTTAATCATGAAAATATCAGTGCCTTATTGTTACAGAAGGAATAAAAAAAAAAGAGTCGCAAAAACGAAAATTTTTCTTTCCATGCTCAATTTTGAAATAACGGAATATTGACACAGTGGGAAATGTAATAAAACATTATATAAACTGTTTTGAGCCTTGAGTGATTAAATTTCAATAGACCGTCAATTGCCTATGTTTAGATTATTGTCTATGAACTCCCTATTGTATTTTTTCCAAAGTGGAAGTTTGTTTTCTCTTTGTTTAAACTTGCTTTTTAATTTTTGAGTGATGTACCTAAAAGAAAAAGCACTGGGAAGAGAATTAATATAACTGAGTTGTAGTTTCAAACCATTTAATTCTGGGATTTTAGACAAACCATTCAGTCTCTTTGGGCATCAGTTTCCTAATCTGTAACAAAAACAAACAAACAAAAAACTGGAACACAATAGTTGCAACTTTAGGGTAGGAAGTAACTTCATCTGCATTTATTTAATCAAATACTGAAATACAAATTTATTTGTTCCTCTACTGGTTATATCCACCTGTCGTGAAATTCTCACAGATAGAGCTACCCAATGTACTGAGGAATTTCAATCTCCTCAAGACAAAATCTTAGCTATAATGGTGCTCTCTTCTGTTTTTCCTACCTCAGCCTAAAAGCTTAGGGTCTCTGTCCAATTGTCTCGAGTCAACACAAGTTATGTGCATCCATTAACTGAACTCATTTCTATTAGCAGCATTTCCCCTTGATTTCTTTTAATCCATGAGCAACTACACTCCCTTCTCCCAGGAAAGGACCTCTTCAACAAGCCCTCTTGTCATTTTCAAAAGGTGAATATATAAAATTGAATCAAACTTTATCATGTAAATACTTGGTGGACGGAAATAGACATTTGTTAAGAATGGTTATTAGCGAGCAAGAACACTGGAAAGTGGAAGGCATTTCCATCCACAGAAGTCCAGAAATCTTAGAATTTATGATTTCTCTTTAACCAAAAATTGCTGAGTAATAAGCATTCAAGCAAATCATCTGCCACTTAAGGTTTGAAATAGTGTGGCAGCAGCGACATCATCCTTTGTTCATGCCTTGCTATGAACTTGTTTTCACTGATAAGCTGACTAATATTTGATCTGAATAGCTCAATCTTTCTCATTTAGAATGATTACTAAAGAAACTTTTGTAGAATATTTTGAAATCTCAAGATTGACTCAATGAGCATCAGTTTCCAGAAAATCCATACAACTTTCTAGCTCCCTAAAATATTGTAATAGTTTGTCAACTTTGGAAGAAAAGGCCAAGGCTTCTAAAACATATGAAGTACCATAAGAGACAATGATTTCATTTGCTATTCTGAAAGTTAACACATGTATGAGATTCTAGCTACTTTTTTTCATATAATGTATACCTCATAAACTGAGACAGCTTGCAAACAACTTTTTGGAGGGACACTGGTCTCATTTATTCTGCTTTGAAATGGTCAGCAAAATACAACAGCTACTATAGGAGTGGTCCTAAGACACCCTATTGACCACCTAATACTCTTCACACTGCCTCTATGTGCATTATTCATAGCTGATGGGACCAAGGAGACTAATGCATAGACAAGGCTAAGGAAAAGCATATATTCACTTAATAGTTTTTATTCTGACAAACTGAGCATTATTCCAGGAATAGAAAGATAGTCCTTGGGAAATGTTAATACATTTCATATTTCACTATTTTTAGTGAAAACTGTACAATATTGATGGAAGAAGTCAAAGAAGATCTAAATAAGTAAAGAGACATACTACTTGTTATTTGTTGTTTCTTCATCAATTGGAAGAAACAACATAGTAAATCTGTCAATTCCCTCAAAACTGATATACAGATTTAACAAAATTTAAATTGAAATTCTAGTAAACGTTGTTGTGGGTATGAACAAGATTATTCTAAAATCTATATGGAAAGGCAAAAAATCTAGAATATATCAAACAATTTCAAAAAAATACATTGGGAGGAAATAAGCCAATGCAATTTTAAAAATTATTACATGTATTCGTCAAGAAGAGAAGATCAGGAAATCAGTGTACACTCTCTCAATAATTTGAATTAAAAGAAAATTAAATTCGGTGATGCTGTTACCTGAGACACAAAAGTCAGAATGGAGCAACTGTGTCATTCACACTCAGGCAAAAAAAGCCAGAGTCCCTGAAAGCTGAAAGGATACATAAGAGACTAAAAGAGACTAGGGAGAGAGAGAGAATATGATTGATTTTTCACATCTATGAGTTCCAGCTGGGAAGGAACTCCCTATTCTTTCCAATTAACCCATTTTATCCTTGAGCTAATTGGAACAAGTGTTGCTGTTGTTGCTGTCATCCAGGCAACCAGCAGTCATTTACAAAGACAACTTAAGAACTATTTAGTCAACTCAATAGTTCAGATATAAACACAAACAGAACTTTCTTGAGAACTTGAGGTTTCTACAAACAGCCTTTATGATTCTGTGCAGAGAATCACAGAAAAGCAACTTTTCAGGCAAGATCAAGAGGCAAATGTACATGACTTTCTGATTTAGGATAAAATTTAGAACCAAGAGATGGTATATATGAGGCAATATAAACCAATGCTTTATGGACATGAACAACACTGGGAGATGTATGTTCATAAGACTCTCACTAATTAGGACTGCACACAAGCTCCAAGGCTAGATCACCTTGGGAAAGTCACTTAACCTTTCCAACCTTTCATCAGTTCAATGGAGATAATAACAGTAGCCACAGGATGGCTGTAGCAATTAGCAGTAAAGCATAACATTCTAAGCCAAAGAATGTGAGTGTTTTAATTTTTATTATCTGTCATGTTTTAGAGAGGGTCTATATATGGAGACATTAAAGATTTTAACAAATGGCATTTGTTAAAATTTCACAAATATATGTACAAATGTATAAGATTTTGCTGCATCACTTGTGACACAGCAGGAGCACTGTCATCTTGGACAAACACTGCCACTGTAAGTTTCAGCTCCCTTTTTAGCCTTACACATTCTAAGGAAATTGCTTCTATCTACAAGCAGCCAAAAAGAGCAGATAGTAGGATGGGCATGGTGGCTCACATCTGTATCTCAGCAGTTTCAGAGGCCCAGGTGGGTGAGTCACCTGAGGTAAGGAGTTCAAGACCAGCCTGGCCAACATGGTGAAACCCCATCTCTACTAAAAATACAAAAAATTGCAAGGTGTGGTGGTATGCACCTGTAATCCCAGATAATCAGAAGGCTGAGACAGGAGAATCACTTGAACCAAGGAGGCAGAGGTTGTGGTGAGCTGAGATCGTGCCACTGCACTAAAACCTGAGTGACAGAGTGAGACTCTGTCTCAAAAAAAAAAATTAGAAAAGAGCAGATATTAAAATACAAATAAGACAGTTCAGGTGCCGAGGGAGGTCGGGGGAGAAGATGTAAATTTATGATAACTGGGTTATCATACCAAACTTCGCCCTCATACAATGGGCCCCAGTAAAACAGGGGGCCTAAATAAGCACATTCCTTTTCTTTCAGTTGCTCTAAGATAGGGAAGCTAAAAGCAGACTTGGGGAGTATGACTGAAGCTGCAGAAAGGTGTATGGGAACAGACATACAACTCTCCCTCCCAGATAAGCACAACAAAGAGACACAGAAGCAGTCCAAGCCTCTGATAAATTCTCCCATTCTGAATCTTTAAAAACTCTTTGTCTGTAAGAGAGTGTACCCCTAACTTAACTCATCTAGAAGCTCCTCTCAGGTTTGTTTTCTCTAAAATAAACCTGTCTTGACTGGCAAGGCACTTTTCATGTTTCTTTCCTCTTTCTTTAATTCTTAAAACTTGAGACACATAAAGTCACAGACACTTGGAAAGAAAAGTCCAAGTTCAAAATTTCACTTATTCATGTTTGAAGTGTTTAAGTGATTTCTTCAATGCTAACTTTTCTGAATTGCAAGTTATTCGTATGTAAAAGAAAGTTATCATGTGCCCTCAGAGATGAGTCATTGGGATGAACAGATAAAACATACATTAAATGATTTATAAAGTTTCAAATACTATATAAGCATGTATGATTATTTACAGTTTTGTAATCCTTATAGTCATGGTCATGAGGTTGAAAGAAGTTCCATGTGACAAACTTTAATCTCTTTCTTCCACAGTTGTTTGCAAAATGTAAGTTTTCAGCAATTGTTTGGTTTATGACTGATAATCTGTATTAATAGAAGTTAGAACAAAATTAGATATATTTGTTAAATAACTATTTTCTAATTGACCTAAAAAACATAACATTTTAGAGTTTAAGGTAAAGAAAATAAAAATGAACTTGCTCACTTTAAAGTATATACTTGTTTTAGAGATATGATAAAAATTGATAGATATTCTGTTAAATGTTGTTAACAAGATAAATGCCATTGATTATGAAATAGTTAATTAAATTAAGCGTACACATTTAACTCACCTACCATGAATCCCAAGAATGTGTTGCAATTGAAATCAGGTCTTCCATTTGTTACAGTTCACTGCAATGAGTTTTCTTGCAATAGCTGCCAAAGAAAATGAAATGAATGGTGGTTACACATTCAAGGTCCCTATTTTTTATTCCTTAAAGCTCATCAATATGTAAACCCCTGGGGAGTTAAACTCTCTGTTTGTACAGCAGGACTTCACTCATGTGAGAATCATAGTTCAGTGAGTTACATAAAAGAAACCTGCCATCATTCTCCACCCTCTCCCCCTAAAAAGAAGATAATATGCAAAATGGTTAGGATACAAACAAAAAGAAAAAAAAGCAAGAATAAAAAGCAGAGCAGAAAGCTCTCTGGATAGAAGGATGGATAGACTAGATAGATAGATAGATAGATAGATGATAGGTAAGATAGATGTCTCAGGGTATTAGGAAAATTAACAAGAATAAAATCTTTTAGGAATATTTTATTGTGCAGACAAAATTCCATCACTTGGAAAATATAACAGTCTGGAATAAAACTGACTTGAGGAAAGAAAACTTCAAATGTATTTTACATAAAATTCTAAATTGCAATAATGTTATAGTGTCTCCCCACTGACTGAAGTCACTTCCTAGCCATTTATGATAATTCATCATCCAAGTCTACATATTGGATCATGGGTAAGCTCCTCTGGCAACCCCCTGCCACCCTGCCCCACATCCTGATGCTCTTCACATCTGTTGTCATTGCTAATCTAGTTGGGTTTTGCAGTGCTCATAGCCTGTAGAGAATCTAGTATCCTGAGATATTAACTTATTCACATAAGATGTTAAGAAGTTTGTAGATGCTCAATAAAATTTGTATGATAAATAAATGACTGAGTAATGGAATTAATTGATGATAGACAAATGGATGAATGAATAAATGAATGGATGGACAGATGAATAAGCAGATGATTGCAAGAGTTTTGGTCAAACTAAACTACTTAATTGTCATAAAAATCAAAGCATACTGCATTAGAAATAAATACACAGCATGCTAATTTTTTAAATTTCTTCCTCATTACTTTATTGTTCTTCAAATCACTATAGCAGGTGGATCTTCTTTCTACTTAAAATGAATCAAAAAAGGAGTTTTGGGGAAAACACGTTTATGAAAAAATGCAAGAAATATTGAACAGCCTATAAAGTCTCTGCACAAAAAGAAGAGATCAAATGACACTATCATCAGTGCACTTAAACATAGCTTCTAAAAATGAGACACTGATGAAAAGACACTTAAAATCTGTTCTCTTTAAACCGATCTAAAATAGTTTATGTGGTTTCATTTTTTTCTCCTCTGAGTTTTCAAAATACTCATGCTGAGATACTGAGATTGTATTCAGTTTGTAAAATTAATGACATAAATCTTCTCCAGCCACCCCTATTATATTGCACAAAGGTGCCAAAGCAGAATTGAAATCCTGTTATATATATTGCATTAAATTTGTTCCCAGCAGGCCATCTTAATTAAAATGTACTTATTACCTGGGTCCAGATTAAGTGGCATGGATGGTATCACAGCCTTTGTAATCAGACAGAAAGCAGGGTTAGCCCAGAACCCGATTTGCTAATGAAGGCTAATGGCCATCGCCTTCATGGTACAATAGTGGTAGGGGACTTTTTAATACCTTACCAGACACTGTTTTAATTTAACGCTAAGAATGCGTGTAACCCTGCTGCCCTTTCTTAAGTAAATACTTGTCGGTTTTTAAACATTACTTTCCTAAAGAGAGCTTTGCATCAGACATTCACTTTATGCTATGTGGCAATAATGTGGCTATTCTACTGAACATAGGACAATTGGAAATTTTTCTCCAGTTTGACTTCTCTCATTTCTATTTTACTCCATCTCAAACACCCATGTTATTACATTTCACCCTGCCCCACATATACCTTCTTCTGACAATCTTCACCTCCCCTCTCAACCTGTACAAAATCCCAGAGTATCAAATCTATGAACAGCAATGAGTCAGGGTTTAATTCCCATGGTCCAAGATGGCTAGGAGATTGAGCTCCAAAGTGCCAAGCTGTATCTTATGTTTATATGTCTTTTGTAATATCAGAGGGAGAAAAGTATTTCAAGTGGGCCATCCATACAACTATACAGTTTTTTAATGTCTTCTCTTTCATTTTCCTTTTCACTTTGCTAGAAAGTCCTATCTTTCTATTCTGGAATGTATTTGATGCCAGCACGACAGAAGCAATCCCACTAGAGAGAAAGCAGGAAATTTAGCTGATCAAAGGAGCAAGACACTTTCTCATCCAGGTAAATACACTCTGGTTCATCTTCATCGACCTGTAAGTAAAATCTTATCAAGTGCCCTCGTTTTCCTCACTCTTGCGTGCCTAGCAAAACTACAGATGAATTAAAAATTCAGCTGAATAGCAAGGATCCTATGTAACTGTCCATCAAACACCTCTGTAATCAGCATTGCTGAAAGAGCTAGCATAGTTATATAAATATTTGACGAAGGGGACACAGTTATTGGTGCTGCAATAATTATACAAATTGTAATGGTAATCCTCGCTATCAATAATACCTTTAGAGGAAATGGCATTACATACTTCATTCACAGAGAATGATAACAATATTAACACAGTCCTGACACTTGGCAAGCCAATATCTCCCAAGCTGGGCTCACTTGGCAATCAGGACAGCAAGGAATCTCAGCAAATACATATTCTTTTTTTTTTAATATATATTTTTTATTGCATTTTAGGTTTGGGGGTACATGTGAAGAACATGCAAGATTGTTGCATAGATACACACATGGCAGTGTGATTTGCTGCCTTCTTTTTTTGGTTGTCATTCAGTTACTGGAGTGTCGGAGAATATTTGGCATTTAATGCTATGCAAAGTGTTGTTCCCATTTGATTGTTGTATACTATATAAGCCTTGGAGCATGACGTGAAGTAATTTAACAACTGGAATAACAGGCATTTGGGACAAAACTAATTTCATTGGAAAGCTGATCACAGACACTCAACTTGTTCATAAAAATGTTACCTTGTTATATAATACAAAGTTGAGGAACAAGTAATATGGAGAAAACTGGTTGTGGGAACATGTCCCTCTATTCTGATGACATGAAGCCTATTTTTCATGATAATGTTATCTTAGCTCTAAATACCAAGATGTGCCTTGATGTTTATGTCTATATCCTTCCCTAGTTTCCAAAAAGTGGGCAATTGAGTTAGTAAGTTTGTCTGTGTTTTAATGAGCTCTGTTTCATGCTCCATGTCACAAGACAGCTCTTCACTTCTGCCTGGTTGCCTATAGAAGGTGCTGAAATATTCACATCAGTGCATCAGATATGATACAAATACATGAAAAAAGCACAATGAACAAGGCAGAACATGAGCTGCTCCTGATGATGGGAGTCTATTTTCTTTTCCTAGACCATTTATACAGACACATTCTTAGGAATCAGTCTCCTTGTCATCCCCACATTTCTAAAGTCACCTCACTTTAGAATCTGTTCAGTAAGAGGAGGGTCTATCTTGGGAGCCTCCAGATTCACCAGCTCTGTGGATGCTCTTCAACACCGTGCCCCCTCCCCACTGTGATCTCATGATGCTTGTCACTGTAAGTAACATTTTAGCATTGATAGAACTGTGACAATGGTAGAATCATCCATCTTCTGTCCAGAGTTGAGCAGAGAATTGAGTGTTGGGAAGAGCCACAGTTGGTTTTATTGCCTACCTTTTTGTTTTCTTCAAAAATCTGCCTGGTGTTTTAGAATTCAGTGAACTCTTAGTGTGTAGGACCTGCAAGAACTAGCTTCCAAAAATATTTTCTAGACCTCCACTGAACAACACACTAATTCCCAAAAACCTAATTCATATTACCATGATCTTTTACCTAGATAGTGATAACAGCATTTCTCTTTTTCTTTCTGTTTTTCCTATCACTTCCCTGCTGTCAATTCTCTACCTGACAGCAAAGATGATCCTTAAAAAAATCAAATATGTTCAAACCACCATCAAATGTTAATAAATAAATGCACATTTAAAACAGAACAAACTGATGATATATACTGTATAGAAATAATGCATTTCTCTTTCTCAGTGCAATGTATACCTGAAGAAAGAGGGACCAGGGATTTGGTTTGATTTATTCATTTTTATAATCTTCAATGTGGCTACATCAGTTCCTAAATGTTGTGGAATTCAATATACATTAATTGAATTAGTTAGTTAATGATGGAATATTTAATATTCCTAGCTCTATTCGCTAACTTCATAGAAAGTTCTACATATTATCCTCAGGATTAGGTCTTGTCTCAAGTACTTCTTCCTTATGATGTTTCTCCCTAATGTGGGATTAATTGAGTTCTAAATCAAAAGAAAGCAAAGCCAAAAACAAACTGAAAACACAAAAGGATTCCTCTGCAGAACAATTCATTATGAGTTTTAGCAATGTATCCTTCTTAGAAAACTGCAAAATAGATGTGAATACTATGTCTCCATTTTTCCAATGAGCAATGTGTTTGTATGAATCACACACATACCTACTCATACACATACTCAGTCTCACATATGCCAACACATATCCAAAAAAATACATATTAAACAACATGCTAAACCTCTGAAAGAAGAGAAAGTCCTAACTGCTCCACAATTGCATAACCCACCACAACATAGTTTCTACTTTATGTCACCCTTATTATGAATACCTTGAGTCTGTAGAGAATTGAAAACACATGCAAAGCTGAAGCATACACAGCATTATTTAGTTGCTCTTCCCTTTGATGTAAAAAGCCCAGATAAAGCTCTGAAACTTTGGCTAATAAGGGCTCTAACATTTTTAACCAAAAGCCATCTTCTTTCTCAAATTAACTTAGAGAAATAAGATATTTTTCTCAATGCCAAGTAGAATAGCAATAGTTGGCAGGTTGTGATGGCTCATACCTGTAATCCCAGCACTCTGGGAGGCCGAGTTAGGTGGATCACAAGGTCAGGAGTTTGAGACCAGCCTGGCCAATATGGTGAAACCCCATTTCTACTAAAAATACAAAAATTAGCTGGGCGTGGTGGGCACTTGTAGTCCCAGCTACTCAGGAGGCTGAGGCAGAATAATCTCTTGAACCTGGGAGGCAGAGGTTGCAGTGAGCTGAGATTGTGCCATTGAACTCCAGCCTGGGTGACAAAGCAAGACTCTGTCTCAAAACAAAAAAGAATAGCAATAGTCTACTGTCGAACCCTGTCACTTAAGGGAAGTATAGTGCTTAAATCTTGGAAAATAAAAAAAAATTTTTTTTTGAGACGGAGTTTCACTCTTGTTGCCCAGGCTGGAGTGCAATGCGCATTCTTGGCTCACTGCAACCTCCACCTCCTGGGTTCAAGCGATTCTCCTGTCTCAGCATCCCAAGTAGCTGGGATTACAGGCATGTGCCACCACACCCAGCTAATTTTTTGTAGAAAATAAATTATTGTTTAAGAATTTTCTGGATAATCATGCCTAGTCTGGGGAGTACATTTGAAGGGGTAATTTGATGAATTAGATCATACACATACAACTTTTGTCCACGACTTGACCAGAATATTAACATAGAGTTTCTCTGTTTGAAATGGAATTTATTATCTACTTGCTGTGATGTTTGAGAAAACCACTTTTCAAAAGGGGAAATAGGCACACGCTATTCATGTGTAATACATAATATCGGCTTCCAGAAGTCTCTTTCTCCACATGCATTTAGGTCATTTTGATCAATATATTTTTACATGGTGCATTGAGAGCAAACTCCCAGTCTCTGGATCATAAACTTCATTTCCTATATCTTCTTCTTCTTTTTTTTTTTTTTTAATAGCACCTTTCTGTGGCCCATTAATTCCACTTTTGATACCTTAAAATAAGATTAAAAAAATCAAGAAATTAGTTGCTCCTGCCTAGTCATCAAGTCTTACAGATGATTGATGGAAGGACAGAGCTGTTCATATGTGCCTGGCAGAAATCAGGTTTGTGCCCCAAGAATCAAAGTCAGGAAGGGCCTTGTGATTCATGGCAGAGGTAGGTGCTTGGATGAATGTAAAAAAGTGGGAAAATGTGGAGGCGGGTGAAATGGGGAGAGACTGTAAGAATGTTAAGGACCAATCAGCTTCAAGAATATTAAAAATATTTTTAAGTCATTGTGACTAAAACTTTAATAAATGTTTTTTATTTTTTTCAATAAAAATATTCATTGTTAATCTTTAATTTAGGAAGGAGGTAGAATTTAATCACATAGGAGGAGCCATGTCTAAATAGCACTAAGCATTTTCTGATGCTGATTTGCTGATGTTTCCTATTAGCTTTTTTAAAAACTGCATGGAAATCTAGTTTGACAGATGTGCTAACAGAGATAGATGTGACATTCCATTCCGGGTTTTGTTGTAGTTGCTGTTTTGGATGAATATAAATGCAGTTCTATGTGACTGATATCCTAAACTTTACTATTCAGTGATTTAATGGAGTTTGTGGTAAGACAGACTCAATTTTATGTAAGACTTTCAGGTGTTTTTTCTTACTTTTCAAGCCGAATATACCATGCAGAGATGCTAGTAGAAATGCACTCTTCTTAAAAATGGGGCAAGAATAAGTAACGTTAGGACCCAAACACAAAGGACTTTATAAGGAGGGATTTTGTGAACCTGGGGCTGGATCACTGAGCAATGTAGAATAAGTTTTCTGGAAAAACACTGTGTGATGAATAGTTGCATGCAGAGGGTTAACTGGGGAGTGCTCTCAGGGATTGCACCTGTAAGAAAATGAGGGCAACAGAATTAGGCAGAGAGAAACGCTGACCTAAAATAAAGTTACAGTAAAGGCCTCATAAAATCCTACAGGACTCTGAAGTTGGACTGGCCCTTTAGAGTCATCCAACATTGAATCAAAGTGCTGGACCTGTGCACCTCTGCATTAGCCAAGCATCACCTGTGGCTGAGAAAATTCCCAGTGAAGTACAAGGCTGTGAGCTATTGACAGCCAATATTGCCAGAAGATGGGGCGAGGAGGCTTGGACCCCGAAGAGGAATTTGGGCAGAGCAACACGGTATGTAACATACTCTGCCTATATGTGGAAAACTAGAGCCAAAGACTGAGAGAAATCAGAATGCATGTAGAACAATTAATTTCAAATGTGGGAACGTGTACTTCTGAAACAATGACAGATCCCAGAGAGACCTCAAGCAGGAAGAGTGAAGACCCAGGGTTTTAGAGCAAGGGAATAGTACCAATGCAATCTTTATCAGGGTGAAAGCAGTTGATTACAGGGGGTGATACTCTGAATGCAAGATGTTAAAACATCAGTTTCCTGAAGTTACTATAGTGGGAAAATAGGGGTTGCTGGTTTAATGGCACAATGCTGGAGGAAAAAAAGAAAAGGAAAGAAAACAAGATGTATCATAACTAAAACAATAACATTCATTTCATTTATAATGAGACCAAATAGTGAGGGTTTTTCTAGAAATAAGAATGCTCATCTTAAACCTACAAATATTTTAAAAAGAAAAATAAATGAGCCGAGCACAGTAATACCAGCACTTTGGGAGGCCAAGGCAGGTGGATCGTGAGGTCAAGAGATTGAGACCATCCTGGCCAACACGGTGTAATCCCATCTCTACTTAAAACACAAAAGTTAGCTGGGTGTGGTAGCGGGCTCCTGTAGTCCCACCTATTCGGGAGGCTAAGGCAGGAGAATCACTTGAACCTGGGAGGCAGAGGTTGCAGTGAGCCCAGATTGCACCACTGCACTCCAGCCTGGCACCCAGGTGAGACTCTGTCTTTAAAAAAAAAAAAAAGAAGAAAAGAAAAATGGATAGAACTAAACTTCAACTAAAGAAGCACAAACCTTCTAGAGCATCGAAGAAGCATTTTAAATGCTCCCACCAAAGTTTGTTAAGACTGGCACTGTTAACGTTTTGGATCAGATAGTTCTTTGTTGTGGACACTGTCCTGTGCCTTGTAAGGTGTTTAGCACTATCCTTGGCCTCTACCTCACAGATGGCAGTAGCAGCTACTCCTCCTAAGTCATGACAACCAACAATGCCTCTAGGTATTGTTAAGTGTCTACTTGGGGGCAAAACATCCCTAATTAAAAACCACTGTTCTAAATACTCCCATTTTCTTCCATTTCATTTAGGGTTACCAGCTACTGTGATTTGCTCAGGGCTGAGGGGTTTCTCCGAATTTAAGAATTTTAATACTAAAACCAGAGAAGTCTCAGGCAGACAACTCACATTGGTCACACTAATTGGGCTCTGTTATTTGTTGGGACTTGACAAAAATACATAGTTATATACCAATTTAAATAACATGCAACAGAATAGCTAGCAGTAATTTCATCTTGCACCTAAAGTGAGTTTCTATTTTTGTCAGGACAGTGGGTTGGGAAGACAAGCTGCAATTTAAAGAAAAGTGAATTCAATGAATTTTCACAATTCTAGTAAAAGCTATTGGACTAAAACTTGACCATATGTATAAGTGGATTATATTATTTTTCGCTTGTAATGAAACTGTGAGATCCATCTATGCAAAATGGTATCATATTTAAAAGGTCTTAAGAGAGAATGATTTTCACAAATAAGTTTAACATTCAAAATCTAAACACTTAAATAAAACTAAAAGCCCAATAATTTATAATTGAGTTTTCAGCAGAGGTTTCTCAAAAAGCTCATGTGTTTATCCAATCCATTCATTTGCTTCAGTAAATTAAGAAGGTTGAAGAGAAAATGATTCACTCAATGGCATTAAAGCTAGCATTCTGCTCTTAATATGCAGGCATTCTAAATATAGTAATGCAAACTAATTGTAAATTTACTGGTGAGAGAAAAACTAGGTTAAATATTGTTCCTTTTGCTGACAACTCATTGTTTAATCATTAAACAAATATTTCTTAGATCTTACTGTTTGCTAGGGACACTGTTAAGGGTTGTGGGGGGCAAAGTTCAGGGGAAGTAACACAGAAATAAAATCAAATGCTCTTGTTCTCACTTCTAAGTGGGAGCTAATGGGTACACATGCACATAAAGATAGGAACAATAGATGCTGAAGACTCCAAAAGGAGAAGGATGGGAATAGGATGAAGGCTGACAGATTACCTATTTGGTACAATGGTCACTATTTGGGTGATGTGTACACTAGAACCCCAAACCCCACTATTATGCAATATATCTATGTAACAAACCTGAATATGTATCCCCTAAATCCAAAATTTAAAAAAAATTGAAAACAACAATAATAATAATAATAATACTTTTCCTAAGAGATAGAAAACTTGATGAGCACCAGTAAACCACTGATTACTATACATTGGGATATGAGCAAAGATTAATAATAATAATAACTCATTAATCACTATGTGCCAGTCATTATGCTCAATGCATTTGTATTTTTTTCTCAACATTCACAATAACCTTATAAAGTATGTGTAAACACTATTCAGATTTTCTATAAATAAATTTTGTATATGTCTATATATTTTATATATATGTAAATGCTGACCTTTAAGATATGGTAACTCATCCAAGGCTACGTGGTTTGCAAATGATGTGGCCAAGATTTAGACTCCTGCTCTGGAAATTATGCTTTTAACTCTGATCTTGGGCAAAGTGCTTTATGATTTCTGTTTCTTTACTAATCACAGACTGTTCATAATTTTATAAATAACTATATGATTACTAAGTTCACAAATATTAGAGCAATGTATAATATGTATATTATTATCTTTTTAGATTTTTTAAAATAGCCTTAATTTCAGTTATTTCCATTGTTCTCAGACTGTGTGTTTCTTTATTTATGAGTCAGAAAATATGGGCACTCAGTGAAGCATTATGTGCTGTTTGCCTGCTAATGAAACAGATCCACAGAAATGATTTTGCCAGGGTCACACAGCTGGTAACTAGGAAACCTGAGATTGGAACCCTGACCCCTAACTTCAAAGCCTACTTTTATTAAGTACTTCCCCTCAGAAGGTTGTGAGGTAGGCGAGGGAAAGTAGCCAAAACAGGAGCTCATATTAGTGTGTAATTTTTCTTGTGTGATTTTCCTAAAGACTAAAGATCTTCTTTATACTCTCAATCAAAATGGTGGTAGATAGCAAGGAAAGAAAATCTTCCACGAATACTAACATTCCTTCACCCTCTGGTTTCTTACTAATCAGGGAAATATATGTCCAAGGTGTAAAAGTTTGAAAGTTTTCCCATGGAACTTCCTTACTTCCTTATTATCTTCACTATAGAATATCAAGACCTAATATTTCAAAAACCTCTGTGTTGCCTGGATCTTACTTTACACTGGAATACTGACATTTTCTTGAATACTTTTGAAGGGTGAGCAGGATGTTCACCCTTTTTTTGAAGGGTACTTCTCCTGATTTCCCAACCAGGTCTTCATAAGAGAGAAAGGAAAATTAATCAACTTGTATGATTCATAAGTTCATGGCTTATGGATCCTCTCTTCAGAATAGACTATCAGATGTAGAGGTGAAGAAGACACTGTTTGTCTTATTTGACCACCTCTTGACATACAGCTTACTGTAGTGTATAAAACAGAAATCCTGTTGCTGAACATTTGCTGGCTTTTAAGTATTTTATTTTTGTCATAGTACATTTTTTAAAGATACTTGTAACAGCCAAGATTCTAGAAGACATAATTATAAAACAACAGCATGCATTGTTTAGATAAGAAACTCTGATGAAGGCAGGAGTTTAACTTACTTTCCTTTATGTATCCCAGAAAAGTTATCGGCACAGAGTGAATGGACAACAAATATCAGCTATACTGCAGTGAAGTGGATTCAATGTATCACAATGGAATCAGTGGAATTACATGTATTAGTCATTTAAACTACTGCTCTTTCTCCACAGTGGAGCTCAGAAACTGATCAGAGGAACTTTGCGTCTCTAGTGGAAAGCAGTCTCTTTAATGAGTAGCAGTGATGTGGAGCAGAATGAACAGAGTTTGGGTTTTAGTCCTAGTTCTGACATTTACTCACTAAAGAAAGATGGTAACCCTCTTTGCCCATCTGCACCCCAGGTCTTACTTATAAAATTTACCAGTAGAATTTTCTATCTAGGTCTCAAGTTCCAGTAGTATCTGGTCACAACATTATTCATGCTCATTTGGTTTTATAATGAGAAGCCAGTCAGAAATTTTCCAACTTCAGAGCTTTCAAGAAAAAAACAGCTCTAAGCTCCTTATTTTGAGCATGTTGTAGATGCAAAAAACGCAGTCATCTCCACATTTCCCCCAAATTCTAAGCACTATTCTGCAGATGGCACCATATGTTCTGTTTTGTAAACTCTGTTTTATTTAATTAAGGTGCATTTAATTTTTGCTTAAATGCAAGACCCAGTAGTTACTATTTGATTTCCTAAAAGACAAATATAAATCAGGTTTTCGTATTTTAAGAAATTAGAAAAGAATATATTGACATCTATATTTAAAAATACAGAAAGAAAAAAAATGGAAAAAAAAATCACTCATTATGCATATTTCTCACTGGATCACTTTTTCACTTCTTGAAGCATCACCATCCCTCCGTCAACCTCTGTTGAAGTGTCTGTCCTCGTCAATTGTCTGTCACTGCTTAATGTCATTCTTAAAAAGACTAGCAAACTGTCTGAGTGACATTGTAACTTCAATCAATTTACATTTCTGCCACAGTGGAAATTAGTTTTGAAAACTCTATTGCATCATTCCTAGGCTGTATGAGGCCTTAATTGTCTAGAATGTCACTTGATCTATAAATTTTCTGCAAGTGGTTTCATGTGAAAGAAGCCTGAGTGAGCATGAGGAGCATTTCTTTCATAAGACGCTTTAAAACAATTTCTATACTCTTGTCTACTACACATTATTATAGGATTTTGAGACGACCTATTGTCATGATGTGTTGAATTATTTTTTTAATATTCTGGACTCTTGGGAAATACAGCACAAAATCCTATAGCAGTTCCTGTGCAACCTTAGGGGCCAAATTGGGTTACAATCATGGATTTCTCTTTTACTCATCTTGTAACCCCAGGTACTTCACATCGACTCTGTTAACCTTGAGTTCCACTTCACAACACTGGAGACTAAAAAGACCCTTCATAAGATTGTTGTGATAGTTAGATTTAACTGTACTTGCTTTGAACATTGCAGGCACTCAATCAATGTTCTCTTTCCTTCTTTCATGCCTGTCTCCAGAAAAACTTTACAAGCCCTGTATTAGGGAGCCCAAAACATGAAACTTGAATGCAAGTCAAGAGTGTGGTGATAAAGAGTCTGGGATATTGCTAATAAATCCTAATTTAACATATTTTGTTTCTGTCTCTGCACAATATGCATCCTTGTCACATTTCAGATGCCATTCTTCATTCTCTCCGTCTCAGTCTGTCTGTTGTTAATCTTTCCTTCCTTCCCTTGCTCCCTCTCTCTCTCTCTCCCTTCCTCCCTTCCTCCCTCCTTTATTTCCTTCCTTCCTTCCTTCCTTCCTTGCATATGTTTCAGAGAATAGGTTCAGGAAACTGACATAAAACAGTAAGCAAAATGTAGTTACATCTTGCAGATGAAGAAATCAAGATACAGAGAGGTTTAGACATTTGTCTAAGTTCACACAGCTAGAAAATGCAATAGCTGGGCATGCTGATCTCTGTCAGATCTTTCTACTGCACCAAGTTGCTGTATAGCAACATTTTATAGCCATACTATTAGTTTCTCTGATCAAATGACACTAAACCTGCACTTTTGTTTCCCTCTTAGGGAAGGACTGATTCCAAACCTAATAGCAGCTATTAACATTCTCATATGAGATCCTTTTAAAATGTTGAAATAGTTTTGAGATTAATTCCTTTTAAAGCAAACTTGAACTAGCTTTTCTATAGATGCTATGAAGAGGAAAATAGTCTTGCCCAAGGTCGATAAAGAATTGAAAAGTGAGGTTAATAATAAAAGCAGAATTAGAAGCAGTTTCAGTGGTGATATGTCATGTGCAAGCCTATAAAATAAATAGCAATTATCACATTAGAAAAATGAGTCTCTTAGAATGAGAATGGTTTCTGACCACTCCATCTCCGTAGCACTGTCCACTGGCTTGCTTCTTATTGGCTAAATCAATGCACAACACCCCTGTGCTTAAGAGGAAAGCTATTTTGCTCCATAAAAACTCAATAACTAGAGATAAAACCACAATATTTAAAAAGCACCCCCTTACATATTGGCTTAAAGTATTAGCAGATGTTTTCTATATCACATTTTGTGTATAAAACAAAGATTACTTGCTTATGTATACAATATCTATAACAATAAATGGTCAATAAGTATTATTAAATATTATATACAACATTCTACATATTAGGTGCCCATTTTATGTTATCTCTCTGAATCTTTGCAACAGTTCTGTAAGCTAATTATCAATGTCATCACTTTGTGATCAGAAATAGGACTTTGGAGAGGTGTAATGACTTGCCCTGTTTCACGGGGCTGTTGGGTGGCAGAGACAGAGTTAAAACTCAGTTTTTCAAGGATATCTGGCATTAATCTTCAGTGTATATCACCTCCTTAAATTTTCCATATAGAATATCTACATATATTTATATCATGATATTTATATCATGGCCACTATCAATGGCAGAGAGTCAAAATTCACCAATCTAAAGCTTTGGAGATAGTTCTGAATTTTTGAAATTGGGTAAGTACATAGCTCAATATGACTTAATTATATTGATTTCTAAGTCATTTCATTCAAATACAAAAATCCTGACCACTTCTTGAGACCTTTATGATGTGTAACCACTCAACGGGCTCAATTTGCCTGCTGTTTAGACAGAGAAAATTTAAGAAGAAAGGGGAATTGCAATGGAGAAAGAGTAATTCACCCAGAGCCGCCTGCATGGGAGACCAGAGTTTTATGATTACTCAAATAAGTCTCTCTGAGCATTTGGGGATAGGAGTTTTTAAAGATAATTTAGTGGGTAGAAGCTTGGGAAGTGGGAAGTGCCGATAGGTTATGATGACAGTGGAATCGCAGGGGGTCCAAGTGAGGTTTTCTCACTGTCTTCTGTTCCTGGGTGGGATGACCAAACTGTTTGAGCCAGATTACCAGTCTGGGTCGTGTCAGCTGATCCACTGAGTGCAGGGTCTGCAAAATATGTCAAGAACTGATCTTAGGTTTTATGATGGTGATATTATCCCCAAGAGCACTTTAGGGAGATTCGGACTCTTGCAGCCAGAGGCTCTAAGATATAATAACATCACTCCAAGGTGATGTTATTGAGATGTGGGCCCCTTGGGAAGTGATTCAGCCTTGGGGGTTCCACCCTCATGAATGAGATTGATATTCTTACAAAAGAGATTGAAAGGAGTGCCCTAATGCCTTCTGCCCTCTTTGTCCTTCCATGTCCTCTGCCACAAGAGGACACACCACCAACGCACCATCTTGGAAGCAGAGAGCAAGACTTTTCCAGATACCAAATCTGCTGGCAACTTGATCTTATATCTCCCAGGCTCTAGAACTGTGAGACATACATTTTTGCTATTTGTAAATTACCCAGTCTAAGGTATTTTATCATAGCAGCAGGAACAGACTAAGACATAAGGTAGGGTCGTGTATACTACTTCCAGTATACATTAATTAAAAAAAAAAAAAACATAGTTTTATCTGTACTTTCAAATAAATGTTTTATAGAGAATTAGCCCATTTTTCTTTATCCTTTTCTTTTTTACTTTTTCTCTGGAATCCAGATATGACATCTGGACCTCAAGGGTCCATATTGGACTATGAGGTGGCTTATCAAGAAATACAGGGTGGCAACCTAGAAAGACATGGATCCTGATGGTCACAACATTCTACAGTAGTCTTTATGAGAGAAAACAATAAAATTCTGTCTTTTTCTTGCTATAGTTATTTGGATTTTCCTGTTACGGGAAATTAATCCAAACCTCAATGTTTCAGTGTTGAGACACAAATATGCGTAAAGTGTTGTAGGAAGATGGGTTGGTGAGCATCTAAGTTAAAAGATGGCAGGAAGTAGGAATGATTCCCAAAAGGTAGGAGGCAAAACTTAAAGAATAATTTGTTTTCCAGTTTCCAAGTAGTGAGGAAATTTGCTCTGGAACCAAATCATGTTTCTAGGACTTACTGGCTCTCTCTCTCTCTGCAAGCCACTTCTTACTGATAATGGTTCATGTATAATATCCATTCAAAATTCTTTCATTAAATATTTACTGAACACCCAAAGCAGCAGATACAGCTTCTCTACATGATAGAAACTCACTGTCCTTCACAGATTGAGTCCAGCCTACCTCTCTAGCCACAATTCTTGCTACTGAGCCAACTTAAACTTTATAAGTATTTAATGTGATAGGAGAGTGATTTTTAACACACCATGACCTGTTTGACCTTCATGCTGCAATGTTTGTCCAGAATTTTCTTTTCCAGTTGTAAGAGGGTGTGTAACTCCAACTCCTCTGACTGTACCACGGCACCCCCAGAAACTACTGAAATTCTGGCATTCTTCTCTTCTTCCTCTTTTCCTTCCCTTCTCTTTTCCTCCTAGATAATTCAGATGAGGCTGAGTCATGTAGGCATCTGTGCCACGTCAAAGGCAGCTGTGTAGTGTGGATCAGGATGTCAGAGTCCAAGCAAGTGGAGGAGAATATAAAAATGAGCCTGCAGCATCTTGTTATGCCAGAGAGTAAGGATGGACTAACAGACAAAACTGATGATAGGTAATAGAGCATTTCTTTTCTTTCCTTTTCTTTTTTCTTTTTTTTTTTTTTGAGATAGAGTCTCACCCTGTCACTTAAGCTGGAGTGCAGTGGCATAATCTGGGCTCACTGCAACCTCCACCTCTTGGGTTCAAGCAATTCTCCTGTCTCAGCCTCCTGAATAGCTTGGACTACAGGTGCCCGCCACCACACCCAGCTAATATTTGTGTTTTTTGGTAGAGACAGGGTTTCACTATGTTGGCCAGGCTAGTCTCAAACTCCTGATCTCAGCTGATCCACCCTCCTTGGCCTCCCAAAGTGCTGAGATGACAAGCGTGAGCCACCATACTCGGCTAATAGAGCATTTCAAAAGCACACAGATCTAAATTCAGGCTGATAAAGGTTTTAATCTAAGATCCATTGCAGTTTATTTTCTGTGTGACTCTTAGCCAGTCATTTATCTCCTTGTGTGCAGTAACTCCCTCTGCAAAGAGAAAAAATAATAATAACATGTATCATTGTTGTGTGAATTAAATTAGCTATAGTATGCCATAAGAGTCATAGTGTCTGCCACAGAGCAAGCATAGAATATGTGATGACTCCTTCAGTTGACATCTTATGTCCCCACGTGTTCGTCAGGATCTCTAGCCACTGCAGCCTAGTCACACAACGCGTGGCCACTAAGGCACCCCACAGACATGCAACATCCCTCAGCCTCCTCTGGTATGGCTCCTTTCATCTACTTCAAGCTTTGAAATTTCAGAATCCTCAGTAGAAGAATGGCAGGCCAGTCAGGAACTACATGGCCCTTTTCATCTCCAAACTTATTTCATCCTTACAACCTTCCTAGGAGCTACTAGCAAGTCCACTTTACAGGAGAGAAAACAGACTCTAAGAAGTGGAAGATCTCATCTAGTTTGCTCAGCAAATAAATGATGCAGCCTTGAGAAACTCTTCTGATTCAAGTCATATAGTCTTTCTGTCACGTTATGCATCTCTGTTTAACTGTGATTTCTAATCACTGTAAGTATGGCACTGATGTTATTGGATGCATTAAAAAGTGAGAGTTAGAGCAAGAGTGTGAGAGAGAGCAAGAATATGAGAGAGAAGCTGAGTGGAGCAGCAGGAGGATCACTTGAGCCCAGCAGTTCAAGACCAGCATGGGAAACATAGCAGGGCCTCATTTCTACAAAAACTTGAAAAATTTCTGGGTGTGGTGGGGCATGTGTGTGGTCCTAGCTACCCGGGTGGCTGAGGCAGGAGGATCCCTTGAGCCCAGGAGTTGGAGACTGTAACTCCAACTTCTCTGACTGTACCGTGGCACCCCAGCTTGGGTGACAGAGTGAGACTTTCTCTGGAAAAAAAAAAAAAGGAGTAAAGGAGAGAGAGAAAGTGAGAAACATGAAAGTTGCAAGGTTCTCTAAGGAAACATACATATATATATATTACTCTTTTGACAATGGGGAGCTCAGAATTTGAGCACTGCAGACAGGGGGTCCAACTATATCCAAGAACTAAATATGAAACATGAGATTGACAGCCCATATCGCTCTCACTTAGAATGCTGTGGGTGATGATGAAGACAATATGGGCTTAGAGTGTTGTGAAGGGAGAGTTCTGGTGAGTCACCAGATATGATACTATAGTTACGCAGAACACTAGTGTCTAAGAAATTACTTTCCCAGAACTATCTAATAAAAAGTAATGACTAGCTGAGTTTTCTTCATAGATTACATTTTAAGCAAATGTCTGGGGTCTGCAAAAGGAATCACTGCCTTGAAGTCATTGTACTCAAAATCAGCAGAAAATTTTCAAATAGCATTCTTATACTATGTAAATTAGACCCATATTCCTGGGAAATGTGAGACACCTTTAGAAAATAAACAAATACATCTTGATCTAAGATAATAATGGAGCACTTTTAACATTCTATATGCTGCAAATATACAAGTAACATGTGTGTTTTTCATTGCACACATCTATATTGCATCTGTGGACACTTGCAAAATAGAATTAATAAGGGGAAATATCTTACTTATTTTTACTCAGACAATCTTTCTGTGAATGTTTAAAATCAAAAGAACTTCTGTCCTCTTTAAGGGCATAAAGAAAAGAAATATGTTACAAATGCTTTTTGTAATTACCTGGCCTTCTTTGGTTTTTAAAAAACACACATTGCAAAGTCCTGTGACAGGAGAGAGAGACACACAAGCCTAGAGGCTGAGAACTCTGTTAGTTCTTCATCATGTTCATAGAGAGTATAAAAGGATGCTAACAGGCACTTCCTTGTTCTCTCCAAATAGCAGGTGAAGCTTCATCTGAAAGCATTGAATAACAAGCACTCCAAATTACAAAATGGCATTACACCATCAGTACAGAACCCCTATGAACCAATGCAGAACAGATGGACTGTACCATCAGTACAGAATCCCAGACCAAAGCCAATTTTCAGATTGTAGGTGAGAATAGCTTAGAGAACTATTGACAGGCATCACAGATGGCTTTGTAAAGCTTTAGGCCAAAGAGAGGGCTCTGTGTTCCCAGATATATCTAATCAAGGCAAGAGAGTTGGGCTCAAAGAGAATAACTTTCGTTGGAGAGTGGAGCTGCCTGGCAGCACTGGAAACTAGAAACTCAGCCATAGAAGGAGAGCTGAATTTCAGGAACTCACAGGATTGTCACAGGACAGCTAATGGAGTGGAGAAAGCTGATGCATTGCCAGGGATCATCATGCCAAGAATGAGGCAAGTAGGCAGCACAGAAGGAATCCCCAGCTGAAGTTCCCTGAATGATTCCACCCGAGAGGATCATTGGAGCAGGAGCTGAAAGGGAATTGCAAGAGATCAACAAGAGATGGCAGCACCGGCCTCAGGTGGTGATAGAGGCTTCATGGCAGGAGGGGACTAGCTGTGGGGTTCACATCAGCATATTTAACAAACAAGGGAACGGTGGAGCACTTCTAAGTGAAATCATCCCCACACCTTTTTCGCTTCCACCCATCCCCTTTGCCCTGACTTCTGTAGGACCCTGAACCATAAATTAAGTAAGAGGGAAGGAACAGAAAGAAAAGAAAAGGAAGAGTAAAAGTTTCTCAGACTCCACCTACACAAAGCTGCCCTAACGATTGTGGATACTCAGCTTGGTCGAGGGAGAAAATATTTTTTAAACTGGTGAAAGAATGGAGTTTTTTTTTTTTTAAACTGGTGAAAGAATGAAGTTTTTATAGTCCACAGAATCGGACATTTAAATATGTATGAGAATGTTTTAATGCCAAAAATTATAAAAAACAAAAATCAATGGGATCTGCTTGATTCTATGTCCATGACTGAGGGAAGGAGATAGGAAAGTTTGTTGGAAGAACAGTGGTTAACAAAAAAGAAAATAGGTCGGGCTCAGCGGCTCACGCTTGTAATCCCGGCATTTTTGGAGGCCAAGATGGGCAGATCACAAGGTCTGGAGATTGACACCATCCTGACCAACATGGCGAAACCCTGTCTCTACTAAAACAAAAAAAAAAGTTAGCCGGGCACGGTGACACACACCTGTAGTCCCAGCTACTCAGGAGGCTGAAGCAGGAGAATCGCTTGAACCCAGGAGGAGGAGATTCCAGTGAGCTGAGATCATGCCACTGCACTCCAGCCTGGTGACAGAGTGAGACTCCATCTCAATAAATAAATAAATAAATAAATAAATAAATAAATAAATGTGTTTCTTTCTGGTACCCATCCCTCCATCATTTTTTTTTTAGGTACTGATTTGTTAGGGCCACCATAACAAAATACCACAGACTAGGTGACTTAACCCACGTCAATGTTTTTGTTGCTCACACTTCTATGGGCAGGAAGTCCAAGATCAGGATGGTGGCAGATCTGTTTTATTTTGAGGCCTCTCTTCTTGGCTTGCAGATGGCTGCCCTCTAACTGTGTCTTCACATGGTCTTTCCTTTGTGTGCTCCCATTCCTGGTGTCTCCTGTACGTCCAAATCTCCTTGTAGGAAGCTAGTCATATTAGATTAGGGCCCACCCTACTGTCTTTAATTTAAATTAATCACCCCTTTAAAGGCCTCATTTCTAAATGCAATCACATTCTGAGGTGCAGGGGGTTAGGGCTTCCACATATGAATTTGAGGAAGATACAATTCAGCTGATAACACTTTGTTAGTATTTTCTCTACACCACAGAGACTGTGAAGTGCTTTCCTAATAGTAACTGAGTGCCTGGCACTTATGACATTTTCTGTAAAATAGCCAAGTACTGCATTGTGCCTTATGTTGCTATAGTTGAATCTGTCCCATTCAAAATGCATTACACATTATGTTACTTATATCTCACAACATGAATTGATAAATCAATCATTACAATCTATCTATAGAGTAGAAAACAGAGCCAGAGAGTATTCAGGTAAATTTTCTAAGATCTCATAGTTAAGAGTAATTCAGCTGAAATTCTACCACAGTAAAATTGAAGCCAGCTCTTCTTCATTTATTATCTCATTCGTCATTGAATGTATATAACTATGTGATAGTCTGTCTCTACACCTGGCTTTTACAAATATCCCAGTAATGGAGATATTTTTAATTGGTGTGTTTTTCATTCCACTCTTCTTGATATCATTGATATAAATGTGTGTAATACTACTTAAAAATAAACTACATATAGTCATATGTACATAAAATTATGAATACATTGATCTTTAAACATATGGCAGTATAACATACATGTATGTATATATTTGTACATAAGAGCTGTTTTGTAAAGTGACTACATTCTGTTCACAGTATGTTACTTGTTCTTTTTGGTAAATCTTAGTTTTGCTTTTTAATTAAGGAAATTAAAGAACAACTGGAATTATTATAAAAGAAGATGTTATTAACATTTTTTGAGAATGTTGTGTGTGCTGAGACCTTTGAACATTTATTTTGTTCCATCTTCCCTGCAAGTCTTAAAGGATAGCACTTTACAGACAAGAAAACTGGGCTTTGGAGAAGTTAAGTCACAAGTACCTGCATTAGGAAACTTGACTGATACTTGCAGAATTTCCCAAAAGATTCAAACTAGGCAGATTAGGGAAGCTGGTTCCTAAAACAGTGGAAAAACCTTCCAGTGCCCCTGAAAAAACTGTCTTGTGTTCTCTCTCATGAAAAAAGCAGAAAAGTTGAGTCCAGAAATAAAAGGAAGCTCTGTGCTTAATAAACAACCTATCAGAGGTGTTGCTATAGATTGAATATGTTCCTTCCAAAATCTACATGCTCCCAGCCTGTAGCAAGACCCTGTTTGTACAACAAATTAAAAAAAAATAAAAACTAAAAAAAGAGAAGATAATTTTTTAAAAGGCCAGGCATTATAGCTAACAGTTGTAATCCCACAGTTTGGGAAGCTGAGGCAGAAGGATCACTTAAGTCCAGGAGTTCAAGATCAGCCTGGGCAACACAATGAGA